>JAGFPH010003249.1:107220-128335 GCA_018207615.1 Philaenus spumarius | reverse complement strand
CAAAATGAGGAAGCACAATGTCCATTTCAGAGGTATTACCAAGTAAAGTACTGTACTTTAAAACAACTTACGAAATGATGAAGCAAATGTACATTTCAGAGGTATTACCAAGTAAACTATTTTTAAACAACTTATGAAGTGAGGAAGCACAATGTCCATTTCAGGGGTATTACCAAGTAAATTTTTTTTAAACAACTTACGAAATGATGAAGCAAATGTCCATTTCAGAGGTGTTACCAAGTAAACTATTTTAACACAACTTACGAAATGAGGAAGCAAATATCCATTTCAGAGGTATTACCAAGTAAACTATTTTTTAACAACTTACGATATGAGGAAGCGCAATGTACATTTCAGAGGTATTAACAAGTAAACTATTTTTAAACAACTTACGAAATGAAGAAGCAAATTTCCATTTCAGAGGTATTACCTAGTAAACTATTTTTAAACAACTTACGAAATGAGGAAGCACAATGTCCATTTCAGAGATATTACCAAGTAAACTATTTCACTACAACTTACAAAATGAGGAAGTTTTGTATGTACGTAAGGAAATTACTGTATTTTAACACAACTTACGAAATGAGGAAGTAAATGTCCATTTCAGAGGTATTAATAAGTAAACTATTTTTAAATAACTTACGAAATGAGGAAGCAAGTGTCCATGTCAGAGGTATTACCAAGTAAACTATTTTTAAACAACTTACTAAATGAGGATGCACAATGTCCATTTCAGAGGTATTACCAAGTACATTTTTTTTAAAAAAACTTACGAAATGATGAAGCAAATGTCCATTTCAGAGGTATTTCCAAGTAAGCTATTTTAACACATCTTACAAAATGAGGAAGCACAATGTCCATTTCAGAAGTAAACTATATTATAGTTCTTAGATTTAGGCCTTACTGTCTTCAATATTCCATTGTCGTCGCTAAACGACGGCTGTTTCGGCGATTCAGCCATTTTCTAGTTTAGCAGGTCTCCCTTAGTTATTTACGCAAACACTCATTTACATAATAACACAACGATTACATAATAAATAAATAAAAAAACACTTGCACGTCCGTATTGCTTAAACTCGTGGTGAACGACTAAATACGACGCTGTCCCTGTACGCACTGATGGTACGCAAGTTAATCGCCTAAACTATATACTCTGCTATATAAACATGTGTACTATATATAGTAGAGCGTGACAGAAAAGCGTGACGGTAAAATCCGATTGACCGCCTACCAAATGTTTTGGACGCGGTGCGAGTATCGAAGTTTTCACTTGAAAAACGTCAATCGTACAATAAAACACACCATTTCACCGTAAATACAGTTGTATGTGTACGGTGAATACTGTATTTAATAATTTATTTAGTTTGATTTATTTTTGATTTACAAAATCAGGTAGAATCTTAAAGAATGTTTTTGTGAAAAATCTCTCGGTGGAGTTACACTTTCTCTTATCTTTTCGAGAGAAGGGTAAACATTTGTTACGGCAAGTTTTTGTTACATAATGTACGAGGTCATTGGGCTGTACTTCAGATAAAAAATCCCAAAACACACATAACGTGTTACCGTGATATCATGTGCTTGACTCAAGGGGACTACCTGCGGCCTTTAATACATCAGTGGTCGGAAGGTAAACGCTTTAGTAATTTTTCCCTCATTATTTATGGTTTTGGGATTTAAAATGGGAAACATCGCTCAAATTGTTTGACTTTGAACGATAGTACGATGTAATCTGTTGTTATGTTGAAATTTTTTCGATATTAGTTTAAAATTCATTAACTAGAAATTAATAATCCAGTGGAAACGAAAAACTATTAAATATTTGCAAAGCTACTTAATTTTACTTGCGGCTATAATGTGCATTTCAACGGCAATAAAAAGTTACAAATGTTTGATAGCCCAGTCGGTGTAGGTTACAACTACCAGTAATTTGCAATACGGCTGATTTTTTTTATAAGTACCTTAAAGTATGTAGATTAACATAAAAAAAAGTTTACCAGTCTATCGATTTCCCAAAGTCGAAAAAACAATCGATTATCAATTTTTTTTATTATCCTTAATATTTCAAGCTGGGATGTATATAGAGAAAAATAAAAAATACCACCGTGTAGGGGAGGCATTTTTCAATAAAAAAGGTCATATGTATTTATTTCGTCCGAGCAATGGTTTGTCTGGAAAAAAATTCGATAATGCAGGTATGTATTTTGCAGCAGGGGAAATCACTAAAAGGGGGAAATCTCATTCATATATGAAGCGTTGGCTCATTCTAAATTGGCCAAATTTTAATATATCGAATTGAAACTTGACATAGGAGTTAAAATATGCATTTTAAACATTTATGCTGAGTCTCAGCTTGTTATCTTGAAAATGACCCGATCTAGAGCCACTTGACTTTTCAATGGGTTTCTCGATTTTAGGAGTACCGGACCCACGAACTAATTTCAATCTATTCCAGTTTCGTCAATTTTTGGAATATCAACATCGAATTTGTTTTACAAGCCTAAAATCGAGAAACCCATTGATAAGTCGAGTGGCTCTAGATCGGGTCATTTTCAAGATAACAAGCTGAGACTCAGCATAAATGTTTAAAATATATAGTTTAACTCCTATGTCAAGTTTCAATTCGATATATTAAAATTCGGCCAATTTGGAATGAGCCAACGCTTCATATATGAATGCGATTTCCCCTGCTGCAAAATACATACCTGCATTATCGAATTTTTCCAGACAAACCATTGCTCGGACGAAATAAATACATACAAGGACCTTTTTTATTGAAAAACACCTCCCGTACACGGTGGTATTTTTTATTTTTCTCTATCTACAACCCAGCTCAAAATATTAAGGATAATCGGAAAAAAATGATAAGTCGATTTTTTTTCGACTTTGGGAAATCGATAGACTGGTAAATTTTTTTAATGTTAATCTACATACTTTAATGTACTTATAAAAAAAAAATCAGCCGTATTGTAAATTACTGGAACTTTTGTTCTAAAATTACCCCTACCGACTGGCCTATGAGGTGATTCTACGTTTTCATAAAGTATTTTACAATTTGAAAGTATGCAGGACTACATCAAACTAGAGTTGATCGATATATGAACATTTATTATTGTCACATTCTGCATGTACAAGTGCGGAATACACATTTAAAACGCAAGAAGTTGCTTAATCTTTTAAGCATTAAGGTGGTCGTCAACTATGTAAGCAGAGAGGCGCGGCGCGGGGGCAAACTACCGCTCTTGAACAAAATTTAATTACGGCGAAATAATAATTTTGTTTAGAATCATATTACTTAAAAACTTTACGAGTTTTCACTTTCTTAAAATGATTCGGTAAACACACTACTAAATTTCCTGGGCCACATTTTTTTAACAAGGCCATATTCTTTAGATTGATATACAGAATGGTTCAGGAGGAACTTATTATACAACAAAAACAAAGGAAAATTGTTTACATGAACATAGATCCGGAAAAGGTTCATTTTCCAGATATTCGCCATTTTTTTACAAAACAATTCATATCTATAGAAATGTTTTGACCGATTGAGATGAATTAAAACCAGGCATGAAGTTTAACCTAACAATGATCTATCAAGAAAAATAAGCGATTATACCATATTATTTATTAGCGAATTTCCATAGGAAAAATGAGCTATTGCAGTGGCCCTTATGGTGAGACCCAAGGTCGGGAGTAGCAAATGAGCACTGATCATGGTCCCCAGAACACGTTTTGGGGTGTCATTAAAATTCATGAATATATATATGTATGTATATATGTGTTCGCACTCTAACGGCCGCATTTTAAGTCCGATTTGGTTCAAATTTGGTACACTTGTTGGTTGTCTACGTCGCTCGGACGAGTTCGTTAGCCAAAAAAATCCAACAACCGGAACCACGTTTTTTGACCGGAAGTTACTATATTTTGAGATTTCTCCTACGAGAATAAATGTTTCTCAGAGTTTTTTCCACAAATAAAAATGTAGGATGTTATTCGGGACATTTTTTTTACGCGACCTTACAGCTCGCTCGGTTCCCCCAAAATCGATCAAAACGTAAAATACCCTAACAGTTCAAAGCCATGTGTTGGATTCTGCCGTGGGATTGGCGTGCGAAGCACGCAATGAATTTTGTATAGAAGATACTCCCTACACGGGGGTTGGCGTGCGAAGCACGCAATGCTTTGTGTGTTGAAGATACTTCCAATACGGGGGTTGGCGTGCGAAGCACGCAATGTTTTGTGTGGAAGATACCCCCAATACTCGGAATGGCGTGCGAAGCACGCAATGCATTGTGTATTGAAGATACTCCCAATACGGAGGTTGGCGTGCGAACCATTTTGCAGCTATTCAGCACCGTCGTGAATAGACCTATTTCCCAAATTGTTGGTTGAAACCCTAAAACATACGCCTATAAACTTAATTTTGGAAATTTGTTCAACTCACGTCAGCGGTTCAGCTGCGTGGTCGAATTATTTATTTATTGTAGTCCTAATCCTCTGTGATATTTATTAATTTTGTTCTTTATTGTTTAAATAGATGTCCATTAAATTTAATACCTTATGATTTGATAGTTTGATAATGTTAAGTTTTTTTCAACATTAAAATTAGATAAGTAAGAATTTTAGTGTACTTTATTTAATTTTTACATCGAATGATATGACTCAATGTAAATAAATGCAAATATCTTCAGAACAGTTTGGGATATGGATGTGCTGTGTTCACCATTGATTTTGTCTTAACATTTTACATTGAAATAAAATGACCACATTCCTATTTAAAAAAAGTAACTTCAAAATGGCGGATCCAAGATGGCGCAACAAACTTTTGACATCTTAATAAAATATTATTTTTCCTGAATCAAATCTATTTTTAAATTTTCCTTATATACGAAATATGAAGCCGTTCTCAACATTTTCACCCACCCTGTACAAGTTTTACGTGAATCAGTGTATAATATACTGTGGGGGACCCCTGCGTGCTCCGCACGCCAACCCCCCAGAGCTTCTAAAAACATATGTTACGTTTTACTTATAATAAAGGTGAAGGATTAATAATAACCTAAAAACTAAGATCTTAAATAATGTTAAATGTTCAAATCAAATTATTTCTTATATTTTATAACAGCAGTTATAATAATGATGAAAAGAACCAGCAAGGCTCACCTTCTACACCGTTAAAACTATAACGTAAAAGCTAGAAATACAAAAATAATTGCTTCAATCTTTGAAATCAGCTGTTATTGGAAATATTGGAGCAAACAGCTATATTATGTTATTTTATTCAATTGGTTGCTATGGTAATAAATGTAAATACATGTGTTGGTTTATCATTCTAGACCTAACCTAAGAATTTTTTCCGACTAAATTTACAAATATTGAAATAATAAAAGGTTTTTATGAAATAAATTATAGCCTATGTTACTCAGGGATAGTGTAGCTTTTTATTAGTGAAACTATTTTTTCAATCGGTTCAGTAGTACCAGAGATTACCCCCTACATACAAACAAACAAACTTTACCTCTTTATAGTATTAGTAGAGAAGCAGCAGTTGATTGAAGACGAGCTCAAGTAAAATTATGTATGCAATTTACAATCTACGTAATGTCTACAAATAAGAGTTTCAACAGAAGAGCTGAGTTATGGTAATTTTAACAAAATGTGATTCATTACTCTGACATAGCCGGAGGTAAGCAGAATGACTCATAGTAAGACAAGGTATTGGTCGATGACGCACCATCTGGTGTCAAATCTCTGCATTTCACTCTTCACGCAAGGCCGGAGAGAGTTACGGAATACTTACCATGCACTTGAGTAATTGACCGAGCGAAGCGAGGTCTCCGTTCTAACTCGACCATTCGGCATTTCGTCTGTGTGTCTGTATGTCTGTGTGTCTGTCTCACGATTACGGCTAAACGTCTTGACCGATTTTGATGATTCTTTGCACGAATGTTCCTTATTCCTAGGCCGAGCCATGTATATATAAGGTTTTTTTTCCATTTTTCATTTTTAACCCCTTAAATAAAATAAAAATGGCGGCCGCACCGTTTCTCTCAGTGTAAGCTTTTTTTCCAAAGCCAGTTTGTGCTCAACTATGTAAGTCGAATTTAAAAACTAATGACATTTTGCCAATAGCAAATTTGATTTTCAACAAAATTGTATCCTCCATTTTTTTCCGTATCTCTAACGGTAAGCTCACAAAATGGCCGTAAACTTCAAATTTCTTAAAAATCGTCCAAGTTTTTTTATTTCAACCATGTTTTCATACGTTTATTCTAAACCAATTCAAAAGTGTTGCATAGCTTTTTTGTAGATAAATGTTCAAAGAATTCATATATGCCAGTAAAAAAAATGATTGAAGTAAAATTAACAAAGTTATTAGATCAAGAAACATTTATTACTTATTAGCATGTTTAGTAACGAAAGGAAAAAGTTCAACTTTAAGCCTACATAAAAAGTAGTAAAAAATATTGTAATTTTTTTCATAAATGTAAAAACGTTTCGTAATTTAGTTCTAAATAGAATTATATAAAAATATTTATCAATTTCAAATTTCTCATTTTGAAAACACCAGTTTTTATGTTCCTACTACAAGACTGCTAACAAAACTAGGCCTGTTTTGAATAGTAATTTATGAATATATACTTTGCAAAAAATGGCATATAATAATAAGAAAGTGTAGGGCATAAGACAGTGTAGAGAATAAATCAAAGAATTAAACTGAATACTTGTAAATTTCATAAAAGTATTTGACTTAGCTTTACTTGAATTACAAAATGAGATGAAACAAATGAAACCCCTCGGCGATAAAGGACATACAAAAAATGACCGCTGGACACCGTGGGAAGAGTTGGTACATGGGTTGAGAATAAAGTTGAGATCACTATCACGACGTTTTAACATAGTTTATTTTCATTATTTCTAATATTGGAATATGATATGGAAGTTATGGAACTGTAAATACATTGTTAAGTTTTAGTTATTTAAGTATGTAAATATTTAATTATATGTTTTCCCTCTATAATTTGATATTTTTAGTTATCTTAAGCATTATTAATATAAATAAAACACAATGCCTCTAAAAGAAAATCTTTAGCAGTTAAAGCTCAAGAAAAGAAAAAAAACGAGAACTAGAAATCCCGGAATCGCGGGAATTGTAAAATAATGTTTCGCTGGCTAAACCTTGTGCTTACTTCCTTACTGGCACACTATTTTTAACCTAAGCTCAAAACCACATTTGTTATTTTAACTAGTGAGGTCTACTGTTCACAGAACTACTAGTAGAGTAGGGTTTATTAAAGTTCTAAACGAATCTACTGTCAAAGTCACTGGACAAAGTAATATAATACAATTCTTTAAACATTGCGAATTCCATAGGAAAGATGAGCTATTGCAGTGACACTTATGGTGAGACCTATGGTCGGGAGTGATGGATAAGCACCGATCATGGTCTCCAGAGCACGTTTTCGGGTATCATTAAAAATTGTATATGTATATTAATCAATTATGTGTTCGCACTCTAACGGTCGCATTTTAGGGGAGACCGGGGAAATGGCGATCACCCGGGTAATGCCGAACATCACATTTTTTGCTTATTGTGTTTGAATATAGAGTCTGTTTGGTGCTGCTACCTACCACGTGGGAAGGTCAAATTATCACGCTTGGACTGGCTTCATTACGTTACTAGTGATAACCAGAAAACTGTTTCTGCCGCTTTGCTTGTTAAATTCCACAGTAATTTAAAACAGGTTGAATACAAATCTGTTTATATCTACTTCATTTATTCAGGGATACTAGAATCAACACTCATTTTAGTATATCTAGCCTATGTCACGATGTTTAAGAAGTGTAATTTAATGTTTAATATGCCTTGAAAAAGAACATAGCGACAAATGGGGTAGTCATGAACTGTTCGCCATTACCCCGGACCATGTTCGTCATTTCCCCACATGCGTTATTATGGCAATTTTGTAATCTACAACTTCTATAAGGTCAATGGTGTGGTCTGGCTGTTAATACCACCACACCCGCCTCATAGGCTACAACTTTTGCACATTATGTTCTATCGCCCTCTGAAAACTGTGGATCAAGAATGTGATACCTTCAAGCGGCAAAACGAGATTCATCGTTTCAGATGTCAATAATATATTAAAAAAAGATTAACTTTCATCAAGGTAGCAACTCTAGCAAACATGGAAAAAGGGATAAACGGTTTCAAAACAACAGGAATCTACCCACTTAATCCAGGAATTTTTAGTGAGGAAGACTTCTTATCAGAAATTTAGGAGGGTAAAACTATAGAATTACAACCGGCATTAGAACAAATTTTATTATCCCGACCTCAACTGCAGTTAATAAAAACGAGACGACTTCTATATTTCTGTTGCAAAGATTTCACCAACATAACGTTAATACTTACTAACATTACCCCGGATGGCGGGGTAATGTCGAATATGGTAGTTTTTTTTATAGGCCTAAACATGTTTTTCTATGTAAAGATGTAATTTTAAAATATTTTTACCAAGGGGATTCAAGCCGCGGTGGCCGTGGTTGTTAAAGCGTCAATGCTTTATCAATCGTCATGGCAACCATCAATGAAAAGGTTCCGGGTTCAATTCCCATTGACCCCGAATAATTTTCTAAATGGTTTCTTAACAGACATCGTTGGCTGTGGTTCGGATTCCACGTAAAACTGTAGGTCCCGTCTTCATTAGCCTTAAGTGCAAAACAGTAGGACGTTAAACACAAAAAAAAAAAAACCAAGGGGATTCAAAGACAAAAGATTATATTTTATGTAGCATGAGTTATTTTTTTCATCGGTTTTCATGACTTTGTGTAATTTTACACCAAACCTTAAGTGATCGTTATTTCCCCGGTCTCCCCTAAGTCCTATTTGGTCCAAATTTGGTACACCAATTAATTTTCTAAAAAGACGAACTCCGTAGCCAAAAAAATCCAACAACCGGAAGCACGTATTTTGGGCGGAAGTAAAATGTGTTTGTAATTTGTCCTACTAAAATGAAATTTTTGGGTTTTTTAACTGAAATTTTCTTTTTTTACACGATTTTATAGTCTGTCTGGTTCCCTCCAAAAGTGATCAAAATACCATAAAAGTAAACGGTTCAAACCCAGGCCGCAAGGTCAAGGCATAGGCTTAACCATTGAAAAAATATTTCGGACTTTGTTTATATTAAAATTCCTAACTTGTTTTCAACACCTTTGCAAATGTTAAGCTATAATAAACTATCAATATATTGCTGACATTATCTTTGGTTGAATTGGGCACTGACACTGTATTTTATATAGATGCAGTGTAGTGTATCAAAGTACAGTGTTCTAAAGGAGGCACACGGCGTTTTCCGCCACAAATTATTTGCCGTCGCCGTCATATCAACAGTGGCGCGAAGGAGGGTATTACGATCTATTTATTTGCCGCTGACGGTAGCTGTGCAGCCGCTCGCTGCCCCATTACAATCGATGGATTTTCCATCGTCTCCGCAGAAACAATGGCAAATGTGACCAAATGCACGCCAATTTTCCTTATTTTAGTATTTATTTCGTAGAATACTATCCTTCAGCCGCGTGTGCAGTTCGTCAAATGACGAAACCAACATTCTTAAATAATTGAAAAATGTTTCTTCTAGTTCCTCAAATCAGGAAACTCAGTGTAGAATGCTCCAAAATCTTCTCTTCTTTTATTTATTGATTGGACGAACAAAAATAAGTATATTTTTTGCTTCCTTTTCAATTGGCGATGGAATAACAATAAAGCAAGAGTTGCTCTCTGTTCATATCAATAAAACATTAAAAGAAATATTACATAATACACGTAGTGATTAATGAACTGGACACTTCAGTTTAATGAATTCCAATGAGGCTTTTTATGAGCAGGGACGGTAACTAATCCACAGTCGGCAAAAAAAACGCTGTGTGTTCTAAGCCTATGAGGTTAGAGGCAGCGCACGGAAATATTTGGCGGGGGATGAGTCATGGTTGCTATTCTAAATTATTCTAAAGTACGAATGCATCACAATTAGAAGTGGAAAATTACACACACCTATATCGTTTTAAAGTACTTTTGGGAAGCCTAAAACGTGTTATTTCGCATCTTAATTTAACCCTAGAACCGGCTATGTTAACGAAAATAGATTTTTTGGCGTTTGCAAGCATTTTTTCAAAAATTCGCCAAAAATAGTAAATGAACCATAATCCTAAAGTAATCCACAGCTTTTTTATAGAGAAAAGTTCAAAGAATTTATATATGCTAGTAAAAAAATTATAGATGTAAAATTTACAAAGTTATTAGCTTAAGAAACAAAAAATGTTCAGTTACGAAAGGTAAAAGTTCAACTTTAGGTCTACATAAAAAGTAGTAAACATTTTTTAAATTTTTTTCCAAAATGTAAAAGCTTCGTAATTTAGTTCTAAATAGAAATGTACAAAATATTTATGAATTTCAAATTTCTTATTTTGAAAACACTAGTTTTTATGTTCCTACTACAAGACTGCTATCAAAACTATGCCAAGTTTGAAACGTAATTTAGGAATATATACTTTGCTCAAAAATAAAATATTATAACAAAGTGTAGAGAATAAATCAAAGAATTAACAGTTACACTTACAGAATTTACAGTTATACTTGTAAATTATCTTTTCATAAAAGTGTTTGACTTAGAATTATTCGAAAAACAAAAGCGAGGAGAAATATGGAAACATCCCACTCATGCTTGGTATATAACGGTCGTATATGAAGCTGTATGTGGAATAACCGTTAATTTGAAATTACAGTCTTGGTGCACACTCACAAAGCGAGTGTTTCTACAGCGAGCGGAACGAAGTAGCACGTGACCCGGAGTGGAGCCCGCGGTGCTAACAAATTCTACTAATCCATTTCGTACTCGTAGGTAGCTATTCAGCACCGTGAGTAGACCTGTTTCCCAAAACAGTTGGTTGAACCCTAAAACATATAAAGTTGTTGGAAATTCGCAAAACTCACGTCAGCCGTTCAGAATTATTTATTTTGCAGTTCTTTTTGAAGTGAAAACTTAGATAGGCGCACCACGTCCAAAACATTTGAACCGGATTTTACCGTCACGCACTACTATACAGAGTGTCCAGTAATTACGGGATCATACTTCGGTGAATGGTTCTATGGACAAAAATAAGAAAATAAGTTTATATAAACACAGGCCTTCGTTTTCCAGATATCCGCCATTTTGTTTTTTGTAAAAAATAATTCAAATCTAGAGGACGGTGTTACTGATTGAGTTCAAACTTGGCATAAAGTTTAACCCAACAATAATATTACTAAAAAAAAATAAGCAATTAAATCCAATCATGCGTTTCAAAATGGAGGCTGTTTGAAAATTTCAAATCTAAATTACTCAAAAAGCATACATTTTAACGAAAAATGTCACGACACCTTTTTTGTAGCCCTTTTGATTCCCTATTGGATGGTGTAACTCTCAAAACAATCGGATGAAGGATAATTGCCAAGTTAAAGATAATGATTGCAAATGTGCATACACTATTGCTGTGTTTACTGTGTTGGTATATAATATGCCGGGTTGAACGTGTTACCATCCAAAAGTAAAAACTATGTGGAATGCGTACTAGGCTCAAAATATGGATGGCACATACAGAAAGTTTATAAAAGGAAAATACACCAGATACAAGTCTTACCTTAATAGCGAAGTCTAGATATCTGAAATGTTCCTTGACAGGTTATTGGATAAATACAATTAATGTACACATTTATAACAATAACTTTAGTTTATTAAAAAAAATGATATGCTCTTAATTATAAAAAAGATGAATTATATACGCCCCAAAAATATGTTAACAGATGTTTTATTTAATTCCCTCACTTACAAGAAAAATCAAAGAAAACCCACCCTGTATTTAATTATATTATTTAATTAAAGACTCATTTAAAAAAAAAAACAACAAAGAAAATTTGTTTATGGTACATATAGTCTTAAACTCTATTTCATACAAAAGTACTTACAAAATAAATTGGTATATTATAAGTTGGCCAACGTTTATTAAAAAAATTATGTGCATTGTAAGTAAATAAAAACTGCAATTCCAAAAGGTATAAACAAAATAAAATAATATAAAATTTAGTACTTAAAGTATTACTGATATTATGACGTCATTATAATTATAAAAAAAGAAATTTTGATTTCCGACCCTAGGGGTCCGTGGTGTCAAAATAGGTACCTCACCGCCCTTTTATCTAATAAATAACATATATGTATATTACAGAAACACACTATTTTAATTACATAAAATATTTAATAGCCTTTTTATATTTTGGAAAAGTCACTATGTTTTGCTAGCTTATTATAAGTTCATACTGTTTAAAATAGCCTTTTCGTTTTTTCTATTTTTAAAATAAGTTGTTAATTAAACGATCGCACTTTTTTTATGAAACAGCGTAGAACCAAACGGTGGCAGCGAAGGTGAAGTCACATTTAATTATGGCTGCATGTTCATTAGAAGTTGAACTTAAACCAGGAACTTAAACCAGATTTCTCTAAAGGACCAGAACATAATATAGGCATTAGTTGTTTTAAATAGCCAAAAGTAAAATATTATGTTAGAATAAAATTACAGCACGTTTACAGCAGCCATGCTGTAATTTGGTCCTGTTGTAATCTGTCTTAACGTGTCAATTTGATCTAAAATGACTTTATAAATTATAAGTTTCACTAGTAAATAAGATCAAAAGTTAATTGGTACAGAGTAACACTTTGGCTCTGGCAAACTAAAAGAAAAATATACTGCTTTTAATAGACTGGCTGAATTATACTTGGTACAGGAACTCGTTAGAGCACAAATTATAACTTGTAGTTAATTATACATGTATTCACTTTACTTTAAATTGTCTATTTTCCAGGCTAATTATTAAAAACACTGTTCAGGCTATTTAGTATAGTTGTAGGCTTTACAAAATATCAAAATTTTATGGGGTTAATTAAATTACAAATTGCCTTTAGCAAAATACAATGGTTACACGTAACAAACAGTAACTAATATTTATAACATTTGACGTTATGGAAAAATTCAGATATTCGCTAGACTACATGCTACATATTAAATAAAATTTAGTTATTTTACCTGGTGTACGGCTTATTAAGGCATATTGTAGAAGAAAAGAAAAGTACTACATGTTACGAAGTACAAACAAGATGTAGCTTCTGTACGGCGTAGAAGACAAACGTGAACTGAACAGAAAAAAATGGCACAGGTCCCTGTGCAGCGACCGCATCCTACATAACGGGTCCAGTCAGTGCTGCCCGGAGAGTGAGTAGACGGAGTACTACAAGCGCCTGCAGGGAAAAATGTATGTAACCCCAAAGTATAGGTGTAGGTAAAGAAGAAAAATATCGGGCAAATTAGGGTAAACGTTACAAACGAACCTATTATTACACATAACTCAACTTTTTGAAGCGCGGCGCAATACATTATAAACTATTTCATAGTTATAACGTATTAAATAAATAATTGCAATAGGGCGTTTTTAAGAGGAAAGTGTCAGCTTTAAGATGGAATGGTTTTTTTTTCACAACACATAATCGTCTAACAAATTACCATAATATACAGTATCTCTACTTATATAAAGCTAGACGGTAACACTGATTCACTGGCATTAATTATTAGGCACTTCCTGTAATCGGAACCCCATCAACCTTATACTTGAATTAAAGCTCTCGACGAAAAACTTTCGGAAAAATTGCCAGAATATAAAATATTTTAATTTTGCAAGAACCTTATGAGCGGGAAAGATTTTTTAGATTTTTTCAATTTCTTCATTTTCCCACTTTGATCGCATTTAGTAAGAAAACGGTAAAAGATAGCAAACAATGTTAAATACAAAAGTTGTAGAAAATTTAATTTCAAAGAAGAGATTTTCCGTCAGATTCAAGATCCAATCATCCCTTTAGCCGCTATTAACCCGAGAAGGAGCTCCGACAAACAATCCTTCAAATTTCCTATGTTAATCTTATGGAGATAATGTTTAATAAGCTTGAGTCAGCTGCCAAATAAAACAGCTGATTTGTGCTCGGTCACCTATGTACAAACGAGCCAAATATAACGAGATTCTTTAGCAAATTTTGCAACTGCGAGCGAAGCGAAGCAGCTATCTGAGGCCAAAGGCCGAGGCGGGGTTGGGACGCGAAGCGTCCAGGGGCAGAGCCCCTAGTATATATATATTTTCAAATCAAAACCAAAGTGTCTCAATGGAAAATACATTATATCATAAGGAGAGATTGAAAATTTGTTTTTCAAAGTTGGAAACTATTATTTTAGTGGTCTGTTCCATAAATAAAATTTTCGGGTAATTAATGTTTCCTAATTATGAAAAATGACACCTTTAATTATTTTGTAAATTTTGGAATGATATTAAATACTGTAACTTTAATGAAACTAAATGAATTTTAATGGGGATTGCGTAGAAATGTTGGGGAAATGTCTAAGATTAAGAATATCTATTCACAAATTAATTAATTTACACACAATTTTGTATTCAATGATTTTTGTATTATAAGCTAAAATATCAATTTTTATTGATTCGGAATCTCTTTTATTCATTAAAAAATAAAATTTGATAGGCCTATTTCTATATTATAAAGCTGAATATTCAAAGAATAGAATGTACATAGAATAGTTATCTATATATATATAAAAATGAATTGCTGTTCGTTAGTCTCGCTAAAACTCGAGAACGGTTGGACTGATTTGGCTATTTTTGGTCTTAAAATGTTTGTAGTAGTTCATAGAAGGTTTATACGTAAAGAAAAGTTTGAAAAGTTTCCCGAAAAAGTTTCAAATTTGGAAGAAACTGAACAGCATTTATTGTATGAACTCAAAACCATAGCTCACAAAAACAGCTGTTCGTATAAAAAGCTTATGTTTGTTTACATGTATTATCATAGCAACATTACTTAGCAAATTTATAATCACTTTAATACTCTTCAAAACCAACAGCTTTTTAAGGTTAGATTGAAAAACTATAAACAAACACAAATAAAAATGCTTACAGAATTATAATTCAACTCAAACATTGGTTATTAAATATCTATATAGGCCTACTTAGAGATATGCTGCTTAAAATATTGTTTATATAAAATATATCATAACTATGAAGTTTTTAATACTTTTCAAAACATATTTTCGCTATCAATAATAATAATAACAAACAAATTATTTGACATCATGCACAACCATAAACATACACGAGTTTAAACATATTTTATTGTAAACTAAACAAACCATCTGAATTAAACTAAATGCCAATAAAATATCACATTCGTAGCTTTATTTTGATATATACTGTATATTGTATATTTAAATACTAAACAATATATATCTTATACTAATTAGGCCTATACATTTAAAATTACAAACTCTATTTGAACCAGTTTGTTACATCCTAAATTAATGCGGATGTTACAAAGTGATTCAAATATCTTTTCTATGACCCCCAGACTATTTAAACCCTCGCTAATAAAGGGTTAAAAGAAATTCGAAATTTTAGGGTGGTTTGGGGAGGGGGTCAAAGTTACTAAAAATCCCTATAAGAACGAATTGGAATGAAATTTGGTACGTAGCTTCCTCTAAGGCCGTAGGTGCTCGCAACATTGTCAATGAAGTTAAGTAGAAGTCAAACTTAGTAAAAACTATAAATTAAAACGATATATTTAAAGCTTTTTCATGTTAGATAGTAGTTTACAGGAATACAATTTTCAGTGCTTTCCTAAATAGCGTAGACGTTTTTTCATGACCACAGTAGGATACGGACAGGTATTCAACGAACACTTAAAAAGAATTACAATTAGGTCAAAAAGACTGAAAATACCAACAACCACGGGCAACGCCGTACGGTTCAGCTAGTAAGATATAAAAGTATCCAGGTATATAGTATAATATAAAGGAAAACTGGAATAACATTTTGTTTGAAACCGGTTGCCGGCATAGCAGCTGCCCCGTTTTGGGTGACTGGATACTGTGGACTGGAAACGGAAAAAACGAACGTACATCGCTAGATTCGAACGTATAATATTCAGAACCAAATCGTAGTTTATTTATAGAGATATCGTGGTCAGCAGTAAGTTACCAAAATATTTATTATTTGTGTTAATGCATATTATGTTGGTATACTATAAAATATAACTCGGCATGTTATTAGCACTTGTAATAGGAAGCCATAAAACATGTTACAAGCGATAATTTGTTGAGGTCAGTTTGGTATAAGCGGTTTACTTCAGATATGATTTATATTCAGGGCGCATTTTCTCACAGTAAAGTATGATTTATGAATATTAGATTGTATTTTTAAAATGTAAAACTCGAGCAGATTAATAGTTCAATAAATCTAAACTACGAACAATTTAAAAAAGACTTGTATAGAAATGTTTATATTTCAAGTTATAATTCAAAACTAAATTACATCAATTTATATTCTTTTGAAGTGAAAGAAAGCTTCTTTAGAAGCACTGAGCACTTTTTGGATGAGGTCAAGGCCGTACCCAGTAAAGAAATCAATAAATTTAGTAGTACAAATTAATACCAGGTTTAAAAAGTGCAAATTAAATTATAAAATACACTACAGAGGATCCAGCAACATATTTTATATCATTGTGCATCGCATGCATACTGATATTTAGATTTACTTGATTAAACTACAACCTACAATACACATGGATGCAGTAGGTTACAGCCTTACTCTCTTGTGAGCTTGATCTGATCTATTAATAAGAAAACTATGAAGGTTCAACAAAAATACTTTACTCTAACAAAACACGCATTGCATTGTGTATTGAAAATACTCCCAATACGGGGGTCGGCGTGCGAAGTATGCAATGCATTGTGTATTGAAAACACTCACAACATAGGGGTTGGCGTGTGAAGCACGCAATGCATTGTGTATTGAAAGTAATCTCAATACGGGGGTTGGCGTGCCATGCGCTGTGCGTCGGCCGCTTCTCATAGTGTTCAGTGTTAAGCTCACATGTGCGTCCTTAGCAGTGAACAGGGTTTAAATTCAAATCCCCAGTCCTGACCTGACCCCCGCCCCTCCCTAAAAAGTTTTCCTAGTTACGGCCTTGGATGAGGTAAAATATGCGAAATCGTAAGAAGCTAAAGTAAGACGCTTTGCGTTTTTGATATTGTCGATGGTTTCTTCTTCTTCATTGTTTTACTAATATTAACCAGAAGATTAATGCAGCAGCTGAAAGTAAAAGAAGAAGAAATCGATGAAATAAAATAGTGGTAAATTCAAACGCTTAGGGTAAATACACACTGGAAGCGTAGCGGAGCGGATAAATCAAAACCATTATTGTTAACGAGGCAATACACACTGAAACCGTAGCGTAGTGCAGCGCATCGGTTCAGAACAACCTGGTTTGTTTTAGACAGCGAAGCGGAGCAGATTTCCATAGCTTCATACATGGATTTTGAGTAATTGATAATAGATGTGTATGTGATGGCACCGTTGTGGATGGCGAAACACAAACTTTACAGATAAAATCATATAGGATGGCGCGTAGCGCGGGTAGTGCGAGTGAGACAGAGTACCTATCCCACCACACTTCCCCTCCTAAGTTTAGGCGGAGCATTGTACAGTCAACCCTAGTTATGTCGGCTTACAGTATTTACTTTCTGTTATCGAGACATTTTAAATAAAACATGTACTAAACACGCTTAAAATACGTTTTAAATTAAAGGCTATTTTATAACAACTTATAAAGTAGTTTATTCTAAATTTACTATAGATATAAGTAAATAGAAAAATAGTATATATTTGCATTACATTAAATAATTTACTGTCCAACTCTTCAAGTAGTTTCTTATGAATTTAGTATATATATATATATATATATATATATATATATATAATAAAACAATATATTTTACATTACATTAAATTATTAACTGTCCCGCTCTTCAATTCAGTTAATTATTATAAATTAACTATAGATATAAGACAAAGAAAAAACAATAATATGTTTACATTAATCTATTACCTGATAATATTGGTTGCGCTTATTTGCAAGCGATTTGTGGACAAACCAAACATCTGACTGAAAAATGTTTGAAATAAAATATGTAGATCAACTAATTTTCTACAACTTTGCCGCTGGAAGTTTCTTTCTACCCTAAAAATATAAAAAGTTTACGCTTAACTACTTTTTCATGTCCCGATTAAAAAAATCGAAGTATTTCTTATTGTATAAATTCCGAACATTTACTAAACTGGAAGATATTTATACTGTTAGTTGCAACATATCACGTAGATTACAAATATATAAAATTTGTCCTATTTAAATAATCCTAGTACTGTGCAGAAGCTTGTAATTGAAAGCGCGTCCAATACTAAAAATTGCTCGGCGGCCCTCTACTCGATGGATTTGACACAGACTGTATTTTTCTTACAAAACGACAAAGACTGGTGTTGGAGGTAGAAGAGCATTACTGCTTCTGCGCAAACCACGCGCCATCCTAAATGGTACTACCTATACCACATTCGAGGTGCAATTATTGAGAAGCAGCCAAATCTTTGGGTATTAGAAGTAAGTTTTATTTTATTGAGGACGTAGCACTACCTACAATTTCGTTATTTTCAATACAGACTAGGTGGAATACGAGTAAAAATAAACGGTACCAGAAACTGGCACATACTTTCTCACAAACACATTTGAATTATTAAACAAATTTTCTGTGACTTCATAATTAATTGTATTTTGTAGTAGTGACTCATAAATAATATTATTATTACCTAGAGAGAAAACTATTCGATCGATTTCGAACAAATTTGCACCAAACATGTCAATTAGGCCTATATATATGCACGAAATAAGTTATTGAACAATTTTGAAGGAAAAACCTTTTTATTAAAAAAAAACCCCAAAATCAGTTATTACTATTATTAGCTAAACGAGAGTTTTTAGAAAGATGCTGTTTTTTTGCATATGGTAGGGTTATATTAAGGGCTACAAATATGCCACGTTTTATAAAAATCGTTAGCGTCGTTTTTTTAATAATAATATAATAACAGATTTTTAGGGGGTTTTCGGCCAAAAAGGGATTTTTTCAAAATTTTTCATAACATCTTTTCGTGCATCTATACAGTGTAAGCTGTTTTCCACAGACAGTTTGTGGCTTAACCGTAAGTCGAATTGAAAAACTAATAACATTTTGCTGTAGAAAATTTGATGTTCTACAAAATTGTTTTCTTGATGTTTTTCCGTATCTCTAACGGTAAGCTCACAAAATGACCGCAAATTTGTTAAAAATCGTCCAAGTTTTTGTATTTTAACCATGTTTTTATACGTTCATTCTTTAGATATAATTTTACCTTATAATTTTATGGAGAGGGAGAGAGAGAGAGCGCTACCTGCTGTCTTGCTCTTTCCTGCGCTACATGCTACATCAGTGTGGCCGCTGTGACTGTGAGTGAGTTGTGGAGGGGGAGCCAAAATAAGGAGCCCGATTGGCGTTGCGTCGCATTTACTGAGTTGTAGTCCTTTACCAACTACAGATGCTAGCACTAGTGGCACTTGGACTAAGGGGCTACTGAACAAACTAAAAACATCAGTATTCCCGACGCGGGTAGATAAACCAGTTCCGTGTTCCAATTTTACGTTGCGATTATCTACAGAAAAACGAACATAAATAAAGCAATTCAATTTAAAATTACTTTTGTAACCTTTTCAAGGGTGAGGTGACACCATCAGTTCGTCGAAAGAATAAATCACTTTAGAAAGCTGCGTGGGAAAATGTTTTATTTTCTCCACTTACGCCCGTTCCCCACACTCCTCGCCCATCACGCCCGGGTAAGGTCAAGTGCCCGCCTTTGCGCCGATATCTGTACATTATCGTATTAGCCCAGTCGGTATAGGTTACAAATACCAGTAATTTGCAATATGACTGATTTTTTTTTATAAGTACCTTAAAGTATGTACATAAACATAAAAAAAAGTTTACCAGTCTATCGATTTCCCAAAGTCAAAAAAAAATTGATTATCATTTTTTTCGATTATCCTTGATATTTAGAGCTATGATTAAGATAGAGAAAAATAAAAATTACCACCGTGTAGGGGAGGTATTTTTCAATAAAAAAGGTCATATTTATTTATTTCGTCCGAGCAATGGTTTGTCTGGAAAAAATTCGATAATGCAGGTATGTATTTTGCAGCAGGGAAAATCATTAAACGGGGACATCTTATTCATATATGAAGCGTTGGGTCATTCTAAATTGGCCGAATTTTAATATATCGAATTGAAACTTGACATAGGAGTTATTTAAACATTTATGCTGAGTCTCAGCTTGTTATCTTGAAAATGACCCGATCTAGAGCCACTTGACTCATCAATGGGTTTCTCGATTTTAGGAGTACCGGACCCCCGAACTAATTTTAATCGGCTCCAGTATAGAAAATTTTCAAAATATCAACCTGAAAGTTTTTTTAAAAGTTAAATATATATATTCAAACAAGTTCAAGGAGTATAAACCTTTTTCATTATTTACTTTTAAAAGCACAAGGAAATTAAAAAAGTATAATTTTAGACTTTTTTAGATTTTTTATCAAAACGCTTGAGTTGATCAGCTGCAGATTAGTCATTTTTGAAAATATAGTTTTTAAAATAAGTATAGCAAAACAAAATTGTACTTGTAACTTCTGTACCAATTTTTAAATCGATATGTTCAAAAATGTCGAAAATTGAGTCGTTGAATCCAAAAGTGTTATAGTTAAAACGAGATATTATAGTCCAGCCTGCTACAGTATTAGCATCCAAAACAGTTTGCGTAGGTTCACACATGGTTGCTGTCTACCTATTTAACACGTTCACTGCTAAGGACGCACATGTGAGCTTGACACTGAACACTATGAGAAGCGGCCTACGCACAGTACATTGCACGCCAACTCCAGTATTGGAAGTTTTTTCAACACACAATGCATTGCGTGCTTCGCACGCCAATCCCCATAATGAGATAATTTTCAATACACAGAGTATTGCGTGCTTCGCACGCCAATCCCCGTAATGAGATAATTTTTAATACACATTGCATTGCGTGCTTTGCACGCCAAACCTCGTATTGGGATTATTTTCA
>JAGFPH010003249.1:59630-79660 GCA_018207615.1 Philaenus spumarius | reverse complement strand
CCCCCTAAAATTTCGAATTTTTTCAAACCCTTTCTTAGTGAGCACCTATGGCCCTAGAGGAAGCTACATACCAAATTTCATTTCAATCTGTTCGTTAGTTTTGAAGAAATCGTTTTTTAATAACTTTAATCCCCCTAAACCCCCCTAAAATTTCGAATTTGTTCAAACCCTTTCTTAGTGAGTACCTATGGCCCTAGAGGAAGCTACATACCAAATTTTATTTCAATCCGTTCGGTAGTTTTTGAGAAATCGTGATGAGTGAGTCAGTGAGTGAGTGAGTGGTATTCCGCTTTTATATATATAGATAAGCTGTTGGTTGTTAAGAATAATTAACTGATTTTAAATTTGCTAAGTTGGTTGCTATCGTAATGAATGTAAAGACGCATGCGTTGCTAAGCTTTGATCCGAACAGGTGTTTTACCTTTTTTAGGGTTTTGAGTATTATGGTTGTTAATACAGATAAAGTTAATTTTGGAAATTCGCTCAACTCACGTCAGCGGTTCAGCTGCGTGATCGAATTATACTATTTCTCGCACGGTCCTTTCAACCATAAACTTCAAAGGATTTCACACGCTGTTGATTCTTCTGCTTCGAGAGACAGAGTTGGAATTTTACGTCGTACGAACATTAAACAGGGATACAAGTCTGGACGCGGTTGGATTTCTCATTTGCCAAACAAAGTTTAAAAAAATGTATGGCCATTAATTTTAAAAGACTGCCTATTTTGTAGAACTTGCTGGTTTTAGAATTGAGTGACGTCACCCCTGATTCTATCTTACGTAGTCAGATTTTATACATAATTATAAAACTTTTGTTATACTTAGATTTTTTTATAATGATAACCATCCTTATATACTGTATTAGCTGGCCCGACCCGGCTTTGCACGGATAGACAAATCAAAGTTAAATGTATATTAACAAAAAATATATTACATCAATAAATATATTACACTATGTATTTCTTATGGGGATTTTTAGTAACTTTGACAACACCAAACCTCCCCTAAAATTTAAATTTTTTTAAAACTCTTTCTTAGCGAGCACCCAGGGCCCTAGAGAAAGCTACATAATAAATTTCATTAAAATCCGTTCGGTGTTTCCTTTTTAGGAACTTTTACCCCCCAAACCCCCTTAAATTCCGAATTTTTTAAAACAATTTCTTAGTGAGTACCTAGGGCCCTAGAGGAAGCTACATACCAAATTTCATTCCAATCCGTTCGATGGTTTTTTGTAGTAACTTTGACCCCCCCAAACCTCCCCTAAAATTTCGAATTTTTTCAAACCCTTTCTTATCGAGCACCTATGCCTTAGGAGAAGCTACATACCAAATTTCATTCCAATCCGTTCGGTAGGTTTTGATAAATTGTAATTTAGTAACTTTGACCCCCCGAACCCCCCCAGCTAAAATTTCGAATTTTCGGAAACCCTTTCTTAGTGCGTTTCTAGAGCCTATAAAGAGTGTTAGTGCCAAATTCCATGTTTGTAGGCCTCGTGGTTTTGGAGAAACTGTGATGAGTCAATGGTATTTGGCTTTTATAAGTATAGATTATAAAACTTTTGTTATACTTGGAGTATTTTTTATAAGGCCAACCATCCTTAATATATATTACTTCTCAAATTTATTTTTTTTTTTGTCGCTAAGTGGCATATATCATTATCAAAGTTATTCGTCAAATATTTGGTCAAATATTAGTCAAAGAAAACATATTACACCTGTCCAATTTCTTTGATCAGTTGGCTCATTAACTGATATTTTGGGGTTATGTTTCGTGTTATTTTTTTATTCTTATTATTCACTAACTATTATTAAATAATTACAGTTGAAAGATCGTGATTCATATCATAACGGGTTTGTTGGGTTAAGATTTCAAAAACAAATCTTTAAAAAACTAGTAAATACTTTTACAACAAAGAAAACATAATCAAAGTCTCTTTAATGTTCGTCTATCTTCCCAAAAAGAACTGGCAATAAATCGAATTATGCACGCCACCTGATAGACGAAAACCATGGCTATACTGAAATTAAAGCCAATTTGATACCACTGCATACACGCAAAGAGACAAAATTATGGATGCTATCGAGGAATACGAAATACGCAAAGCATTTAAACACAATGAAAACCAGGTGATGAACCATCTGCATTTCTCCTCGAACACGCTGTACGACACGGCTATCAGTATACAAGATAGATAACAAACGTCACCGCATGGTTACTTACCTTGTAATGACAGTTGTCCTTGAACCACCGTACGGGATGCATCCCACGCGTGAAAAGTGTTTTAATATGTTCTTAGTGTTTGTGTTTATGTAATGTTTAACGACCTTGCAAGAGTCTGTCGATGGAGTTAATCTCCGAAACGCGTCATATAAAAAGAGAATAAAGTTAAGTGACGGACATAAAGTAAGTAGTTAAGCTTAAGTTATTTAATTATAAAGAAAAATATATATATTTAATAATTAAAAATAAAGTAACAAATACACTCAACTTTCTTCCCTGCCGCCACACAGCATCAATAGAGCGTTCGTTTCTTCGTACAATGCTGAAGATGTTTTGAAATGATATATTATGATGCAGGATCGCGATAACTCGAAATGGCTGATGTCAAAAGATTAGACGAAAAAAGACGTGACTACTACAATCAGTGATATAACGAGCCGGGGAGATTTCCACTCTTTGTTTGTAAAATTATAGTTTTGAGCCTGTGTGTGTAAGAGAGTATGGATGTGCACTGTGCGATTTAAATTTGGATAGAGTAAAATGTTGAGTGTTTTTTATGTATGATTATTGTTAAATTTTTTATCGTATATAACTTTTACATCTATATATTTAATTCCGTAAGCCCAAATTTGAAAATGAAATTCAGAGCGAACGGTAGGTCGTAGGAAGCTGGGAGGGGTCTCATTTTAGAGGTCTGAGCATGAAGTTTTGGGGAAAATATTCATTTTTCTTAATTGTGTCCCAAAAGTTTGTTACGGAATAAAATAAGTCCTATTTAAATAGCATGGGCATATACAGGTGTAAATCAGGTGTAACATTTAAAGAAGAAATAAATATTCGTTTAACTTAATAATATAATATAACAGCTGATTTCACCCATCATCTGTAATACGCAAACAAAACCTAGCGCAGATTATACTTTGGGGTTATGTTTACAACTTCAATCAATATAAGTATTGCAAAGATAATTTTTTTCTAAATATGAGTTAAAGAACTAATGTAGCCTATAATACGTTATAAGATTTGTATTGAGGTTATAAACTGTTATATAAATACTTTATTTTATTATCAATATAATATATTTATGTATCCAAGTTTATAAAAGTTTATGTACACATTCGTTTAACTTCGGAAATATTCGTACATCTTAGTATAACATACAAACATATTCCATTAATAAATTCTTCATTATCAACTCCTATAAAAGCGAGTGTACGTGGAGTAACATTTAAAGAAGAAATGAATATTCGTTTAACTTAATAATATAACAGCTGATTTCACCTCATCTGTAATACGCAAACAAAACCTAGCGTAGATTATACTTTGGGTTTATGTTTACAACTTCGATCAACAATATAGCCTAGGCCTATAATATTAATAACTTCTAAATCATTTGATCTATCAATATGAAATAAAAGGCAATTAAAAGATAATATTTTTATCTTTCTTTAAATATATATAATAATATACATAAACACAAAATCTTAACAAATATTCCTACACGTTTATAGTCTTTATAATTGTACACATTTACCGAGTTAAAAATCCCCGTCTGCATAGTTACGTAGGCCTAGATAAAGTATGTTGTTTAAATACAGTAGTATCTATATATTTTGTATAAATGATGTATTTCTGATGTGTATATAATTAATCCGCCTGTGTTTTTTCACCGGGATTCACTAGATTTATTTTTATAGCCTACATAAGTTTCTCAATTATGCACTAAAAAGTTGTTACGGAATACAATATTTCCCATTTAAATAGCATGGGAATCTAGATTTAAATCTGTTTATATCTCTTAGTGTCAAAACAGCTGATTTTATATAATTTGGAAAAATCATAACCACACCTGAATGTGCATTTTTGTGATATATTTAGTTTTGTTTTTAAATGGTCGTGAAGTTAATAAACAAAGTGAAAATACGGTGAATCATGAGACTAACAATTTATTTAATAAAATTACTACAATATATAGGGGCAATTGCCCCTACAAGCCACTAGTAAGTGATGTTAAACCTTTAGTTAGTGTTGATGTGTTTGTTTAATTTCTTATTTGTTAATTTGTCTTCCGACAAAAAAAAGTTCTTCCGATATTTGTATGTTTTTTCCATAGTATATTATATATTTTTTATTGTAAATTTAACTGCTCCCAGAACCCTTTTTTCTTACTCTTTTTTTCTTCTTTTTGCTATGAATAAATTATCATCTACTTGCAGCCTCAAAACGGGCTTGCTTGCCCTAGAGGTTGCAAAATATTTTATTCCCCATGTGGAAACCATTCTGTTATTTTTTTTATATAAGTTAAGTTTTATGTTATATTACAGGTAATTATATTATTTTATTTTATGTTTAAGTTACGTTCTTATTTTATTATTTTGTATGTGTTTGTATATATTAAGGAATAAAATAAATATCTAAATAAATAAATAAAATAAAAATAATTGAGAAGTAAAATTCTTGAATTTATGTTTATTTTGGTAGTGAATACTTCATTTAGGATTTCTAACTGACCACACAAATACTCCAAGGTTGCAGACACTTTTTTTAAAAGTAATTTTTAATTCTTCCAAACCTGGAATAGCTCCCATTTATAAACAGGGATTTAACATAGAAATAATTAAGCACATCCTGCAGGTGCAAACTGTTGCAAATAAAACAGTTACAAAACAATTCAAACACTTTTACCCAACATCCGCTGGGTATCTACAATGACTACATATCGATAAGACGAACAGTAATTGATTTTGCGCCATCAGTCGCTAGGAGCTCTCAGGGCGCGTTTTGCCGGCCGAGTGTAGCACAATATCTAGGACAAGGATGGGAAGATAATGAGAGACAACTGACTGTCACGTGACCGTGACCATCGAATCCTAGCGACCGATGGCGCAAACACACCTGCTTCCCTGGTCTGAATTCTTAACATTGTAATTTTTAGTCTTATTGACATGTAATCATTCTTACCTATGCGCATCTTGTAATTATTATACTTATAAAGTGTTATATTATTGTAAAATTTTTATTGGTGATGATTAAAATTTTGTGTAATCGTTAAATACAATAATTAATGCAGTTATTGTTTTTACTTACTAGTAGAAGGTGTATACACAGCTACGAAGATTACATATTGTTATATCATACAACTCTCCGGGTCTTCAAACAACGTTATAGAAGCAACTGCTACACTAGACAGATAAAACGGTTATTTCTATTAGCCAGAACAACCTTTTTGAAGTCGATGAGGTGTTTGTTTAGATTGCTAATTAAATCAGTATCCCAAACTGATCTTCATTTGTCGACTTTTACACTACTATAGTTAGTTGTGGACAGCGTAACACTGAACCAGGAAAAGGCTAGAAAGGCCTGTTTACTCGCATTACAATCGAATCGAATCGTTACAACATATCGTAGCGTGTAAACAAGAGACTGTAGAGATTGGAATTGGATTGGATGGTCGGTGCTGGCCGGCATCAATTTCTGCGAATCGTAACGATAAATTTGAACGTCTAAACAGTAGCACCCATTTATCGCTACGATTTGACTCAGTTTGCATGCCCCGTTTACCGGAAAGGTTGTCGCACTAGATAGTTGATTCCGTTTTACGTGTGTTTTTTACCTTGTGTTGTTTTTATTCAATTGATAGGACGGTAGCTTAAACTTCTCGAGAGTTCTTGACTGAATTTATTCAACTATATAGGAGTTTTACCTGCTTGTGGCTCATTAAGAGCAAAGAATACTCTGACAGGAATAAAAAAAGACCTTGCGCACTTAGCGCTAGTTCAAAAATACAAGGAGTTTGATACGTTGGCAGACAGAAACACTGTTTTTAAACAAATTAATGCATTGCGTATGGTTTGTAAGAAAGAACTACCAAAAGTTAAATATTCGTCAATGAAGATTTGACAAGAAATCGTTGCATGTAAACAGTACTCACACTTTCCATTTATTGTAACGATAAATTGTTACGATTTATCGTAGCGTGTAAACCGGGCTTACGGATGTATAGCGGATGTGAAGCGATCCTGTTTCAGAGTTACGCTGTCCACAACCACACCATCGTTGTTTTCCCTCTGCGTGTGTGTGTGGTACCGGCGCGGCGTTGACGTCTATAACGGATACGATAGGTAGAATAACTGTCTCCCAATCACACTCATCCCTGAAAGGATCTTTTTGCAATGATGAACTATTATGGGTGGAGCGTCAACCTTTTGGTTCGCTCGTGAACGCCATATCTGAGCAAAACCTTTCCTATCCTAACCCGTAAATTCGAGTTTGCCGTGCCCCTGGAAGGTGGCCCATTTCGACTAGAGTCAGTTCTGGAAAAGTAAACTGGGACTGTTATTGCGAGACAAAGCTGCCGAGAAATACACGTAACATATTATCCATATTATATGCGCCCAAGTGCGCCCATGCCCGGGGGCAAAGTGGGGCTTCGTCCCCATTGCACTCAATTAAGGCTAAACAGTACAAAAAAGTTGTGTTTTTAGCCCAATAGATAGCAGCACTGTCGTGGCCAAATTAATTTTACTGATTACTCATTTATTTTTTATCCGATTTGAAAAAATAAAACTGTTTTGTAATCAGTATAAAGTTGTTAAAGGCGCTATGCTTTCTAATTTTCGAAAACATTTCTTAATAAATTTTTACAATGAATAACTTTTAAAATAAGTCAAAATTTGACTAAAACAGGTAGTCATTTTTAGGGCAAATTTTTTTGAATAATTTTAAAGTTTATTTTAAACAAATCGGTTGAACGGTTTTGTCAGAAACGCGTTTTTAGTTCCAACGTTGTGTCACTCGTTGAACAGGTAACTGACACGCGCACGCACTGACGCGACGCGACGTAGCGCCTTCTCTCTCTCTCTCTCTCCCTCTCCCCCTCTCTCTCTCTCCTCACAGGCACATACAACCCATCCTCGCGGCTCGCAGCTCCCAGCTCTCAAACAACACACAGCCCAAGACGTTTATGATCCGTTTACGTTTTTGTGCGTAATGATGAAAACGAACAAATAAAGAAATGTAATTCAAATGCTCACCAATAGTTAAAGAGTGTATCTCCTCTGTTGATGTAAACATATTTATGTAGCCAATTTCATATAACTTATGTTTAATTTAATTATAAGGTGTGTTAAACGTTTTTAATCTGTGTATTTAATTTAATGTGTCTACAACTGTTTAAAATGAATTAATTAAAATAAATTAATCCTGGGATCGAGACAAATAAATTTCACAATACAAAACTTGGTCTACTGTACTTTGTCGTCTGACTGTCTGTATGTGTTTTTTACAAAATAATTCATATCTACCGAACGGATTGACCGATTGAGTACAAACTTGACATGAAGTTGACCTAGCAATGATCTATTTAAAATAAATAATGCGTTTTAAAATGGCGACTGTTTCAAAATTTCAAACCCAAATTACCCAAAAACGGTACATTTTAACAAAAAAATGTCAAGACATCTTTTTTATAGCCCTTTTGATTTATCATCGGATAGTGTTACTGTAAAAACAATCGGATGACGGATAATAGTTATGTTAAAGAGCCGATACAGAATAAAAAGGACTACAAAAAAGATGACTTGAAACTTTTTATAAAAATGTATGGTTTTTGGTAATTCAGGTTTGCAATTTTTTAACAGTCACCATTTTAAAACGCATTAATGGATATAATCGCTTACGGTATTTTACTTAAAATATATCATTGTTAGGTAAACTTTATGTCAAGTTTTAAGTCAATCGGTCAAACCGTTCTCTAGATACAAATTATTTAGTGAAAAAACAAAATGGCCGCTATAGAGAAAACCAGGGCTCTATAACAAGGGCTAAACCGTTTCTTTGATCTCGGCACTGTGCCGCCAGTTTCACTCTGATGTCACAATGCTGATACACGCTAGCTGGTAATATTTGAGTAGTGCGTGCGCAGTCGCTCGCTGTTTTAACTCGATGGAAAGGCTTCAGTAAAATACAAATTGGATATTCTTAATCTACATAAAGTACGGATTCTAACAGTATAAGAAACTTTTATTTTAACAGGTATTTCGAATTTTAATAATTGAAAGAAAATATTTGAGAATTATCACAGACTGACATGAAAAAGTCACTAAGCGAGTAATTTTTTTATTTTTGGGTTATAAACAAACTTCCAGCGGGAAAGTTGTAGCCATTGAATTGATCTAAACTATCAAATTCACCGATTTGTGATAAAATGATTACATCATTATGAAATCGTTTTTTAAATGAGCGCTAGGAGGTGCCGCGCCACGACTCCCGAAGTACAGTTGTTTGACACGGGAATAACGTTTATGTACATATTGTTATTTTAAGTACTGTAAATCACTTGTCCCCAGGAAAAAAAAGTAAGCATTTTATTTTAACATAAACTAATTATGATTTATAATTAATATTTGATATTATTGAAGAAACATTTAAGTACTCCGCAAATTAGACAACAATGAACAAATTATTTAAAAGACAGCATATTTCTTTGTTATAAAGCAATTCTTTTAATTAAATATGAAGCTAATTTTTTTACGTAATTACGATGTTCTTTTTCCATCATTGATCTCTAATTTTATTTCTTTGAATGTACGCAATAATGATATTATTTTTTAAACGTTAACCTCCAACTTAACTTTTTGTGTCCACTTCAATAATATCAAATTTTATTTATAAATTATAATTAGTTTATTTTAAAATAAAATGCTTACTTGGGGACAAGTGATTTACTATATTACATTAAATAACAATATGTACATAAACGTTATTCCCGTATCAAACAACTGTACTTCGGGAGTCGCGGCGAGGCACCTCCTCGCGCTCATTTAAAAACCGATTTCATAATGATGTAATCATTTTATCACAAATCGGTGAATTGGATAGTTTAGATCAATTCATTGGCTAACACTTTCCCGCTGGAAGTTTGTTTATAACCCAAAAATAAAAAATTTCCTCGCTTAGTAACTTTTTCATGTCAGTCTGTGATAATTCTCAAATATTTTCAATTATTAAAATTCGAAATACCTGTTAAAATAAAAGTTTTTTATACTGTTAGAATCCGTACTTTATGTAGATTAAGAATATCAAAATTTTATTTTACTGAAGTCTTTCCATCGAGTTAAAACAGCGAGTTAACGACTGCGCACGCACTACTCAAATATTACCAGCTAGCGTGTATCAGCATGGTGACGTCGTAGGCGATCGATACTGGGTCACGGTAAATGATCAAAATGGTATAGCCCTTGTTATAGAGCCCTGGGAGAAAACAAAGCGTTTCCGGACACATGTCCAATTGATGTGTTTTCTAATTCTTATGTGCTGAATCATATCCTAAAATATTACATAGTCATTACGAAACATCCTGTATATACAAGAAACATATCTTAGTAAAAGTATGCAAAACATACCAATATTGTGGTTACGTATGCTGAATTAATATTTTATAAGAACCAAGTGGGACGAGCAGGAAAAACAATACATGTAATAATCTTCAACAATATATGGGAAACGGAAGCATTTCCCGGTGCGAGTCGTCACTGAGCGAGCGCTTGGCGTGATGAATTTGTTTGATGACGCGCGGGTTGGGAGGGGGGGAATACGCGCGAAAAAATACTAGAGATAAACCTTGCAAAATCGATTCCGACGGAACCACTGGTTCGATCTTCAGTCTGAAAAATTATTAATTCATTTCTCCATCAAATCTTCAAAATGACTACCTGTTTTTCTTTAAAAACAATTCCTTTTAGCAGTTACAAAGTAATTTTTTTTATTAAATAAAAAATAAAAAAAATCGTTAGCATAGCGACTTAAAGATACATATTAGAAGTACAAATCAGTTTTCAAACCAATTTTTACTCAAACGGTAAGCGAGTAATCAGTAAAATGAATTTTCATAATTTTGAAGCGCTACGTGGCGGCAGTATTTGGAACTACTGCCGGGGTGTTTAGCCTTAAACGAAAAATGCCTATTAATAATTAGATGTTTTTGAAGTGTAAACACTATAGGCGCACCACGTCCAAAAATGTATATACATGTTTATATAGCAGAGTATGTAGTTTACTTGTTGCTGCGGGTAAACCGGGTTTCACCGTCACGCGATTCACCATGCACTTTGTGAAACACTCTATTGTGAAACGCTCTAGTCTGTCTGTTTGAAAAAAGTTTTGGTCTTGCCGAGATTCAAACCAGCAGGGTCCATCACCATAGACTAGCGCCGGATTTTAGCCGGTTAGGCCACGATCGCATTGCTAATTTAGTACATTTGAGTTGGGTATGTAAGTGCAACAGATTTCCCTACGTCATAGGCTTAGTCTGTTAATGCAATGTATGGTTTAATTAGTAATATCTATGATATGGACATTGTGCTTCCTCATTCCGTAAGTTGTGTTAAAAAGTTTACACTTCTCCCGTCTTGTCTTAAGTATACAATTAAATTTTTTTTTAAAGTCATTATTACGTAGAAGTGGTTTAAAGTGCTTTGAATAGTGCGACATTATAAGTTGGAAGAAATAGTCGTCAGTTTGCTTTCGATTTAACTTCTGAAGATGAAGTTGGAATAAAGTTGGTATTGTCGTACATTATATAAACGTTGTTGTCTGGGCACTCCAACACATTTACAACAAGTTACCATTATACTTAATAATAGACCTTAAAGTTTACTTTTTCATACAAACAGCATTGACTAGTCTTGTGAGAGGGGAATATGTTTGATTGGTTTATTATAAGAATTTGGCGTTGCATTTGTAAAAGTTAAATGTCCACAGATCCATCCAAATAAAGTAATTAAAAAAGTTTTATTCTATTTACTTTCATAAACATACCATCTACAGAGTTAACAATGCAATGGTTTTGATATAATTTGTAGTTAAGTATCTTTATTCGTTTTAATTTAAAAATTTACAACAACCCCCATAAAACCAAATTACTAAATTAAGGGGGCGCTTCCCTGCCCGCCATATTGAATCTGATTCCCGTAAGAGCAATGCTACAGAATAAGTCATTTTTTCCCGTTAATTCGTGGAATAAATTTAAAAATTTGGTTTTATTTTGAAGTACTGTCATATGCGGATGTTGATTGCCGAATACATTTTCAGAAACCGTTTTATTGTTTTCATAAACGTATGATATAAATAGTAAAAAATAGTAAACTTTATTAATTTTTTTCTCAGTTGCAAAAAGAGATATTGCAAAAATCCTTAGCATTCAACACCCACAATCTATTTTACTTTAAGAAAAAAATACAGCTTTCGTTTTTTTTAACAAAAACAGCACAAAAATATGCTTAATAGTGAAGGTATGTTTTGGTTATTTAACATTGAAATTGGTACCCAATATCGTAGTTTTGAATGTGGAGAGCCGAGCCTTAATGTTGTTACTTAGGATTCTATTTCCCAACCAAAATAGGATTCGATTTTAAAATTTGATGGAATCCTTGGTTTCAAAATTCCCTCTATCCGTCCTCGAAAAACTAACGACAGAAGAAAATAACTATATTAAAGACCACTAAAGAATACCTTTGCGTGGCGGCCAATAGGATGGGCGCGCAGCGTTGTCATATCTACTAGCCTCGAACACTCCTGGTATTTACCGCTCGAGGCTTGAGCGCACAGTTTAAAGAATTATAAACGCGTGAGTCAGCCGCGTTCAGTTAGAAGAGTGGGAAGAACGTGACAACGTCGCACTAAGGCGATTGGAGCGTTCAAGGTCTCGGTGTACACAAGCCCGTCCCTCAACGGTATTCTTTAGTGGTCTTTGCAGGTGGCTAGGTAACGTTTTGTTGTCGCGGCGAGAAGTTTAAACGGAAAAACTGGCATCGGTAGGAAAATTACATCTGGGAGGATAAGAAAATCAGAAATAATTTGATAAATGAGTTTAATTATTAGTTTTAAATAAATATCGGTGCTCTATTACAATTTATATGTAAATCTTCATATGTTTTTGTATACCTGATTTTTCGTGTGTTTGCTTTTTACTTTCTCCAGCTCCACCCTATACGTAGTATATGGAGAAAGTATTGTTTTCGTAAAAATGTTCGAATTTTAATTTTCAGTTGAATTATCTGTTTTGGTGCTCCCAGAACCCCCAAAAAATGTTTAGTGCAATTATCTGTGTTGGTGCTCCCTGAACCCAAAAATATTTTTAGTGAAATTTTTTGTTTTGGTGCTCCCTGAACCCAAAAAAGTGTTTTTAGAGTGGTGTCTCTCTGTCAGTCTGTCTGTATGTATACACGACCAGAGAGGACACTATTGGTCCGATTTTAATGAAATTTGGTATGTAGGTACTAAACCCTAATATCTCCAGGCGTTTTTTAATTTTTTGGAATTTTTAATTTTAAAGGGTAATTTACCCCTAAAAACCCATAAAAAGCGACAAAAATGCAAATTTCTCAAAAACGGCTCTTAACGATTTTGATCAAATTTTCAGTATTTATATTGCTTAAGATGCCAAACAAAATGACACCACCCGCTTTTATCAAAACTTCGGCGTTTTATAATTATGGGGAAATGTTTAAAAATAAACAAGTTTGTGTTGTCAATCTAGCATCGCGGCAGCGGCCGCACAGGGTAGCACCACGGTAGCGAGCACGGCCAGTAATTCAAAGGTCGCGCGATCGAATCCCGCCTGGGACAATAAACTTTTTTATACGATTGACGTAGGTAGAATATTATTTTTTGTTTTGTTCTAAAAAGTAGTAAAAAATGAAATGATTAAAAACAATATTATTTTGATTACAGTAAGTTGGGAGAAAGTTTGTGTCAGTTAACTGATACCGTTTATTTTTAAATAATATGGTTGGGAGGGATTTTAGTTATTTATTTGTGACTGTCAGGACTTCGTGGGTAGGGAAGGAACTGGGTATGCTTACGTGCTTACTTACCAATTATAATTATTATAAAATAGATGTTTAAGTTGATGAAATGTTAAAATTTTGTTTGATTGTTTAGAATAAGTTAAAAAAATACAGTATGTATAGTTTGGTATAAAATATATTTATATGTGCTATGCCTATAAATTTACTAAATCGTAAGAAATAGAATATATATGTATAACAATTATAAATAAAGTAAATATTTTATTACACAAAAATGTAAATAGTTGGTACGCAATATGTTAACAATCCGTTATTTTTTGAAATTAATTATTTATTAATGCAGTTAGGGGCATTTATTTTGTGAGTTTGTTAAAATGGATATTTAATTTGATTTTATAGGTTAAGTTTAGTAAGTAAGTAAATATTGTAAATAAGCATTGTGTATTATACTAGAGATGAGGCAATCGCTACTCTGGCAGACGACTTCGGTCATGCCAAAGTTTGCATTTAGTTATCTTTCGTATGGTTAAGGTTTTTTTATTTTATTGTTTTGGAAGTATTGAATTTTTTGGTTGTATTTTACGTTAATATTAATAAATGCTATTATTATTATCATTATATTATTATAAGAGCCCCTGCAATAATTTATCTTTCTTTTGGAAATTCGCTAGTAAATAGGTCAACAAAATATTTTATACAAAGGCAAATATAAATGTTGCCCAACATTTCCACTTAATGAATGGAACGACACTCGGACAGGTCCGACTCAAATACCCTGTAACAGGATTTGAACCTAAAACCTTGGCACATTAAAAGGCAGTCTTGCCAACTTAACTGTCGATGATCCCAGTTAATAATTAAAAAAAATATGTTTATGTGTTACTAGTTGAAGGTTATCTATTGCGGAAGCAAACCCTCAATATTTTATTGTATTTGGAACTTTACAAAAACGGTTATGTTTTTCAACACACATTAATTACGATTAATAGTAATAATAATAATAAAGAATTTATTTACGGCATACATAACATACATTACATCAGCTCTAACATAATGCACAACCTAACATAAACGAAGCTAAAAATACATCTCGATAATGATTTAATTTTGCACTTATAACTAAACACAATAATATTTATAAAGAAAATTGTGTTATGGACAACGTTTTTCTACACTTTATTGTGCAAGCTTCAAAAACTTAAGGAAATTAGGTAACCCTGTTGGCGATGGCAGTTTTGGGTTTACCAGCACGAATTAAAAAAAAAATTTAGAACAGGATGTCAATGCTACCATCATTAATCATATTAATTCTAGGGGAGGCCCCTGCGTGCTCCGCACGCCAACCCCCGGTGCGACCTTCTAAAAACATATGTTATGTTTTATTTATAATAAAAGTGTAGGATTAATAATAACCTCAAAACTAAGATGGTAAATAATGTTAAATGTTCAAAACAAATTTAGTTCGTAAATTTTATAATTTGAATAAATAATTCATTTCCTCCCTTATAAAAATCAATATTTACTTCCACAAAGCAGCTGTATTAGTTAGTTTCTTATTATAAACAGCTGTTTTGTATTAAAATGTTTTTATAACCTTCTGAATACTGTAATCATCGTTATTTACATCCACGAAATCAGCTGGATTAGTTTGTTTCATATTATAAACAGCTGTTTTGTATAGAAATGGTTTTTAAATATTTTCTATGTTAATCTTATGGGGAAAACCCGACCTTTGAGATTAGCTCACGCCATTAAGGATAAGAATTTTTGACATCTAAAACCTTATTGCAAAACTACGAAATGAGACGAATTTTTTGAAACCTCAAACATTAAAATTGGTCCAGAAATAAGGGAGGAGTTGTGTTTACAAAAAACGGCTTCACGTATTATATATAAAGATATCACGTTTTGTGATCTCATCTAAAGCCTGTAACTACCTCCAACTAACCAAAAACAGCGGCGAGAAGAACAATCTCATTGCAACCAAACAGGCGCACAAAAAAGATCTTCAATATTTTGAAATTCAAAAAGCCAGAATTAAATTTTTTTTAAACGGTTTAACTCCATAAATTGATTTTATATTATTTGGCAAAGCATTAAAGAATTTAGGTGCTTGGTATTATGAAACATTTGTGAAACATAGTTTGGCTTTGGGTAAGATACAATACCGCTCCCTACGCGTATTCTGTATATTAGATTTCAACACATATCTTTCCTCATATAGCCGCATGTAGGATGACATACACATATAACCTTCGCAAAGATAAAATATTCAACTGCCTAAACAAGGGCAAGAAATGTTCTTATTTTGATTTATATAAAATTGATCTAATAATGTTTTTGAGTTTTAGTTACAGGCATAAGTGTGTTCAGGTATGTACCGCCCCGCACCAACAGCCCATATCTCAGTTTAGAATTAGCAAGTGCATAATATACAACTTTTAATAATTTAATGCTGTATCATCCTCAAAGAGAACAAACAAAATGGAAAGCGTACTGAGTCAAAATGGGGTGGTACATACATAAGGGAGAACAAAGATGATAAATCCTTCTAAGGATAATAATCTGTAGCCTTACCTTATTTTGGAAAGGTTTTTCAAGAAACACCTGAATTAGCTATTCACAGGAAATGCCAAACAAATACAATTCACTTAATAAACAATTTGTTTATTAAAATATTATTTTAAATTAAAATACAAAAAGATTATATGCCCTTAAATAATAAAAATCTTAAATTGACATGCCCTTAAGTACAATTGATTTTCAAAGAAAATATTTACAATATATATATATTAATTAATTATGTTCAAAAAAGAAAAACCCTCCCCAAAATAAATTTTGAAAAACCCTCCCTGTTTACAATAAAAAAATACAAAATTACGAACTAGTAGTGTTTACAAATTTACAAAATTGAAAACATTCACCATGGATTTGATAATAATTTTATATCTATGGCCAAACTTAATACTAGGTAAAAATTTATTAATAAAAAAAATTATGAGACGTCTCTCTATAAAAAAGGTATGTAAATTTTCTAATATAGAACCCTTAGGGCTAAGGTCCGAAATATGCTATAGCTGCACCTCCCAATTATTATTATAAAAAAAATATTATTGTAGCCTTTTTCAACTATGTAAGCCTTTATTAATTTGATATCATTTTTAAAGTAACAGACAGTTCAAAATTCTAGCAACACTCAGAAATGTTTTCATAATAGCTGGTTGTTATTGTTCGAAGATGGAAGACAAAACTTGTAGGATGTTAAACCCATGCGATACTTAAACCAGTGATGTTCACTATAAAAAAAAACACATGTTTTAGTACATGGTTAAAATCATGTATAAAGTTGCATAACTATATCATGTAAGAAACTGTAATTTAACCTCGTGTATAGAACTGTATTATATTTTCCTGTATGAAACTGTAATTTAACCTCGTGTAAGAAACTGTATTCTAATTTATAGGCTTACAAAGAAATATTTAAAATAGAGCTTTGAATACACACTATTACACCTTTATAAGGTTTAAAAGGGCTTCTAAATCTTATAATGCAAACAGTTTAAGGCTTGTGGCTACGTAAAGTAAAACAGATAAAATATAGGCTATGAAAAAAGGAAGTTAAGTTATGACATAAAATATACTCTGCAAGTGTAGATAAATGTTACAGTTAAATTCACACAATACATATTATTATAGCCAACTCAGGGTGTAATTTAGGTTTGAACTTTACCTGGTAGAAGATAGATGGATATCTTAGCCCGTAGACATGTTTTGTAACGAAATAGGCCTTAGACAAGGTCAGACAAATTTGGCTTGAAACGCCATAAAAACACTTCACAAGAATTACTTTAAACAACTCACGAACGCATATTAATAAAACTTGCTTACAGATGGTTAAATTTAGCAAGTCGGTTTTACATTTAAATAAATTCGGTTCAGACTAAGAGTTGATCGTGTTGTCACTTTTCATCTGACATGGTCAAGGCTACGGCAGAAGAATGAATAAGCAAAAAAAAAATGACCTGCTAGCAAGCCAGGCAGGGAACAGCTGTTGAGTGGCAGACTGGTCTTACGTACAATGTTGCCAACATGAATTGGCCTTGGCGCGCGAATTCAAAAGTTACTAGTTTTTAGATTTACGTTTCTACAAACGCTACAATGCTACAAAAAAGATCTCAAATAATATACCTTTTCAATACCAGACAAAGTTTCTTATTTAGTTCCAGCATAATTTATAGTCTACCGTTACTCCTAGATACTTTAGGCTATTGACTCTGCCAATAGTTTCACAGTCACAACGAACATCAGATAAGCACGACAGTACATGATACTTGACTTAATTTTCAAAAGTCGATTATTGTAACCTAACCCTTAGTTGTCAAAACATCTCAAACGATACAATCACCAAATACTTCTCTTTGATAAAACTTGCGTTTCAAACCCTTTTGGAAATATAAATTCAGACATCGTTTGTAACTTTTTTTTATGAATTACATTTTACATAAACGCATTTCATTTGAAACTTTTTCAGGCATTTATCTTTATTCCAATCAAACACAAAAGCCTTCCTTGAGACCGTAGGAGGCGGACTGAAAGAGATTGATGAGATCCATTCATCCAGACTTAACATCTTTCATCTTGATTGTGTATTGTCAAAGCCTTTAAATTTCAAAATATGTTTTTGAATAATTTTATTTCCAAACAAAACAAAGATTACGCACATAAGCAGCGCAGATATTTCTTATTTTCCACCCCTTTTTTATCATCAGATAAATCGTCGTTTTATGCGTAGAAAGCGTACAAAATTCAAATGTTTGTTTTGACTGTTCTTTACAGTAGGCTACCTACACTTTTCTGACGATCTTGAAGCATTCATGTTTTACAAATTGGAGTATAGTTTTTATGTAGTATAGTTTATGAGTATAGTTTTTACAAATTGGTTGTACAGTTTTATATGTTTTTAGTTCTCAAAAATAGTCTCGGCTGTCTACTTGGGTTTGCGGTAAAATTTGTACAACTGTAAAAACAATCTTTTCAAATCCATTAAAGCTTGTTAGCGAATTTCCATAGGAAAAATGAGCTATTGCAGTGGCCCTTATGGTAAGACCCAAGGTCGGGAGCTGCAAATGAGCACCGATCATGGTCACCAGAACACTTTTTGGGGTGTCATTAAAAATCATATATATAAGTATATATGTGTTCGCACTCTAGCGGCCGCATTTTAAGTTTGATTTGGTTCAAATTTGGTACATATGTTGGTTGTCTACGTCGCTCGGACGAGTTCGTTAGCAAAAAAAAAATCCAACAATCGGAAGCACGTTTTTTGACCGGAAGTAACTATTTTTGTAGAATTTTCCTACGAGCAGGAATTTTCTTTTGAGTTTTTTCTACAAATATAAATGTAGGATGTTATTCTGCACATTTTGCGTTCTTACGCGACCTTATAGGTCGCTTGGTTCCCCCAAAATCGATCAAAACTTAAATTAGCATAGAAGTACCCGGTTCAAAGCCATGTGTTAGATTCTACCGTGGGGTTGGCGTGCGAAGCACGCAATGCATTGAGTATTGAAGATACTCCCAATACGGGGGTTGGAGTGCGTAGCACGCAATGCTTTGTGTGTTGAAGATACTCCCAATACGGGGTTTTCGTGCGAAGCACGCAATGCTTTGTGTGTTGAAGATACTCCCAATACGGGGGTTGGAGTGCGTAGCACGCAATGCTTTGTGTGTTGAAGGTACTCCCAATACAGGGGTTGGGGTGCGAAGCACGCAATGCTTTGTGTATTGAAGATACTCGCAATATGCGGAATGGCGTGCGAATACCATCGCGTCGTGAATACACCTATTTCCCAAATTGTTGGTTGAAACCCTAATACATAGGCCTATAAACTCAATTTGCAAATTAGCTCAACTCACGTCAGCGGTTCAGCTGCGTGGTCGAATTATTTTAAATAGTTCTCTTTATATTTTTTGAAGTATGACGAAAAATATAGTTCGTTACTAGGACCAAAAGTGGCTTTCTGATTTCGTTAATTCTCTATTTTCGTTAAACTTGATCTCGTACATAAAAGCTTCACTTTTGGTCCTAGTTATGTAATATACTATTTCATATAAATCTGCAGAAAAAGCAGATTTTAGATTTTTTCGCGAGGTCTTCTGTTTACAGAACTACTAGTAGACTAACTTTCCAGGCTGAACCAAAAAAATTCGTTTTAACCTGCAATAAAAAGTTCTTACAGAAATCGTTAAAAAAATAATATACAAATTTGGAGGGATGAAATATTTTAAAGTTAAAAATTTTCGCTTATGTATTCTAAGGGACAGTTTTGCGTACGCCACGGCCAGTGTGTCGTTAAACTAAAACGAATCCGATCGGATTTATACAGCAAACAAGTGAAAAGTTCAAACATTTTATTCTGTCATGTCGGTTGAACGCTCGGATTAAAATTGTGTTTACACATTTTGTATTTGTCCTTAGCAAATCCGTAACGAGCTGTCACAAAAGCACTCCAACGTTCCAATTAAAATTTGAATATTTTAATATTATTTTTCATGGATCCAGTTCTGGTGGGTAGGCTGATAGAAATTGCGAAGGCGTGTATTGGTATTATTAACCAAAACGAAAACATAAATGACTTTTCACACTAAAAGATATTTTATATTTATAAAATGTTTCGTTATGCTCTTTAAATTGTAAAGACTTGAAATTGAGAAAGCAAAAGCAATGTCTGTAAGTGAACGTATTTGTAAACCCACTGTAAATCATGATTAGGATTCTAGTCTATTTTTTTGAAAATTTTAGGTAAAATTAATTGAGTGGGATTCACTTTACATAACCTATAAATATTGAACTTGACTCGTTTCAACAACAAAGTCGTCGTCTTCGGTTATGCACGAGCTACAAATAGTTAAACTAAATTGTTTGAGATTATTATCAGTTTAGTAATTTGCAAGGCCGTAGCCAGCAACTCTTTCCTGGGGGGGGGGGGGGGGGGGGGGGGGG
>JAGFPH010003249.1:37531-52582 GCA_018207615.1 Philaenus spumarius | reverse complement strand
ACCCCCCCCCCCCCCCCCGACCTCATACTTGAATTAAAGCTCTCGACAAAAAACCTTCGAAAAAATTGCCAGGATATTAAATTTTTTAATTTTGGAAGCACCTTTTGGGTGGGAAAGATTTTTTCGATTTTTTCAATTTCTTCATTTTCCCACTTTGATCGCATTTAGTAAGAAAACGGTAAGAGATAGCAAACAATGTTAAATACAAAAGTTGTAGAAAATTTAATTTCAAAGGAGAGATTTTCCGTCAGATTCAAGATCCAATTATCCCTTTAGCCGCTATTAACCCGAGAAGCAGATCCGGCGAACAATCCTTCAAATTTCCCATGTTAATCTTATGGAGATAATGTTTAATGAGCTTGAGTCAGCTGCCAAATAAAAAAGCTGATTTGTGCTCGGTCACTTATGTACAAACGAGCCAAAGATTAACGAGATTATTTAGCAAATTTTCCAACTGCGAGCGAAGCGAAGCAGCCATTTGAGGCCGAAGGCCGAGGCGGGGTTGGGACGCGAAGCGTCCAGGGGCAGAGCCCCTAGTAAGAATATATGCCTTTGATTGCACACTCCACTTTCACTTTTATTTTCCTTACATGAGCCTTGCAGAAGTGTACATGATACGGTTCTCTGTGTAACGTAAAAATACATTTAGAATGGAGTGATTTAGTAAATGCAGAGATAAAACATAAAAATACATTTTTTTATGTTCGTTAAAAATGTGAATTTTAAGAAAAACAGATTATATGCGGTGCTAGACTAATTAAATAAATTTGACATTCATTACCAAGACCTATAGAAATTGTTTCTATAAGAAGGTATCCCCTTTGATTAAACTTTTACTTTTCCATTTGATCTAAATATGCATTCTAGACACATTGGAGTTAGCAAATGTTTTAAACTGATAGGCCTACCCCTAGTCATTATAAGACAAGACAAAATACATGCGTAAATTATAAGGCATAAGCTTTCCTTAGTCTATACTAATATTATAAATAGGTAAAATTTTTTTGTTTGTTTTTTTTTTGCTTTTTTGTACGGGGTAATCTCTGGAACTACTGAACCGATTGAAAAAATAGTTTTACTAATAAAAAGCTTCACAATCATGAGTAACATAGGCTATAATTCATTTTTATTCAAACGTTTTTTATTTCAATATTTGTAAAGGAACAAATTTTAAGGTTAGGCCTAGACTGATGAATTACCATAGCAACCAATTGAATAAAATAACAGATAAAACAGGTGTTTGCTCCAATATTTCCATTAACACCTGATATCACACTTTGAAGCAACTATTTGTATTTCTAACTTTTAGGTTAGGTTTTTATTAAAAAGTAGACCTGAGCCTTGCAGGTTCATTTAACCTTTATCATAACTGCTGTTATAAAATGTACGAAACAATTTGATTTGAACATTTAACATTATTTACCATCTTAGCTCTTAGGTTATTATTAATCCTGCACCTTTATTATAAAGAAGACATAACATGATTATGTATGTATAGAAGGTTCGGTACTAGTAATGAAATATACTATTTACTAATAAAAAGCTACACTATTCCTGAGCAACATAGGCTATAATTCATTTTGATAAAAACATTTTTATTTCAATATTTATAAATTTAGACGGAAAAAATCTTAGGTTAGGCCTAGACTGACGAAAAACACATGTAATTACATTTATTACCATAGCAACCAACTGAATAAAATAACAGATAAAACAGCTGTTTGCTCTAATATTTCCATTAACACCTGATTTCACACTTTGAAGCAACTATTTGTATTTCTTACTTTTAGGTTAGGTTTTTATTAAAAAGTAGACCTGAGCCTTGCAGGTTCATTTTACCTTCATTATAACTGCTGATATAAAATATACGAAACAATTTGATTTGAGCATTTAACATTATTTACCATCTTATCTCTGGGGCTATTTGATGCTACACCTTTATTATGAAGAAAACATAACATGATAATGTGTATAGAAGGTTCCAACGGGGTTGGCGTGCGGAGCACGCAGGGGTTTCTCCTAGTAAATCGTATAAAAGTAATAACTACCAATTTAAAATAAGTGACCCAGTTCAGAAATGGAGGTAGTTTCTAAAGGAAATACTCATACGTGGTGCTGGCGTAGGTATTTAATCCCCAACCCTACATTAGTTCATATTATACCCACCAGGGTTCAGGACTGCGTGTTGTAATAACCATCTCGAACATCGTTATGGCTCTCACAAGTGCTTCAACAAATGGTTTTATCTTTAAGCATAGCATCACCTTAATCCGAACGTTATCTTAGAATATTAACGTTACAACCGCAAAGTGGAATACTAAGTACAGTATGTAAAGCACTGGTTTTATAGGTTTGTCTATTAAAACCGAACCAAAACCAAGGTTTTCCGCAGTCTGTGCTTAAAGGCGAGTCAATAAAGCGGAAAATCGACAAACGGATAATTATGTTTCACTTTACAAAGTTAATAATTCGATCACGCAGCTGAAAATAGCGTTCTCTCGGTCTAGATCGTAAAAATCAGCTGGAGATTTGTGCCGATCTCTAAATTAGTTATAAAATATAACACCAGTAGCGCTATCAATAATAATTATGATTTGAAATGTCGTCTACTAATTTATTAGATATAATAACGATTTTAACAAAGAAACAAACGTGAGTAACAATAAAAACTATATCACTGTACAATACCTTTTATTTTTCCGTCAGTGACCTTTTTTGTTGTTCTTTTGACGCGTTTCGGGACGTCTATCCCATCTTCAGAAAAGCTCTCTATATATAGAGCTTGTCAAAACGTTAATAAAACACATAAAAACACACAAAACACAACACAACACATTTTAAAAAACACAGTACGTAGATGCGCATCTTAAGACAACCGGACATCGACTGACTGCCCGCTATCAGTCCACGCTCTAATCTACAATTACTTGCCGCGGGCTTTCTGAATTCTAATCGCTGTGTCATATATGGTGTTCGAATCGAAATTTAGCTGGTCGTTTAATAATCGGTGTTCATTATTCTTGTTTAATTCTTTGACAAGAAATTTCAAACTCTTCCAAGGCGTTCATAAATTTGCCTTTACTGCAAATCTTTATTGGTTTAAGGTTTTTTCCAAAATCTGAGTAACTGTGATTTTCGTCTATTAAGTGACGCGCGCAATTGAACTTGTTACCCGAAACAGTCTTTTTGGCAGATGTTCCTTGAAACGAACTTTGAACCCTCTTCCCGTTTGGCCTATATAGATTTTATCACAGCTGTCGCACGTTAATTTATAGACGCCCGTTTGATTTTCTAACGGTCTTGGTTTTTGGGTTTGGAGTATTTTTTTTGATATTATTATTCGTGAGGAAGGCGATTGTTCTATTGATTTTTTTGAAAGTGGATGAGATTACCTTGGGAAGAATGTTGCCATATTCTGTTGATACAAAGATTGACCTAGTTTTCTCTTTCAGAAAACTAAAGTAAAAGGTATTGTACTTTATTATATATATTAGTTACCTGGATACTATGAAAATGAATTCATTAATAAAAACTACATATTCATACTATTTACAAGTATTAAATAAATAAACTTTTAACTTATTATTTAAAAAACTTTCCTTTTTTAACTAATAGCTGTAACTTTCTTCATAATTAATTGTAGGATTGGGATTAGAGGAAATATTAAAGTAGGAGATTAACTAATAAATATTATTATTATTATTAGCTAGAGAGAAAACTAGACGATCGATTTGCACCAAACACGTCAGATTAGGCCTGTACATATGCACGAAAAGAGGTTTTGAAAATTTTTGAAAAACATCCCATTGACCATAAACCCCCCAAAAATTAGATTTTATTGTTATTATTAGCTGGAGGAGAATTTTTAGAAAGATGCTGTTTTTTGCATATGTAGGGTACATTGAGGGCTACAAATAAGCAAAATTTTTTCAAAATCGTTAGAGCCGTTTTTTTTGAAAAAAAGAATAACTTATATTTGGTGGCTTTTTTGGCCAAAAATGGGGTTGTTTTTTAAAATTTTCAAAACATTTTTTCGTGCATCTATACAGGCCTAATTGACATGTCTGGTGTAAATTTATTCGAAATCGATTGGATAGTTTTCTCTCTAGCTTTGTATACATACATACAGACAGACATTTTGTAAAAAACACTTTTTTGGATTCAGGGGGTCCAAAAACGGATATTTTCATAAAAATCTCAACATCGATTTTTTGCGATCGCTCTACTTTCTCTATACAGTACTATAGTATAGTGAGAAAGTAAAAAGGAAATTTAAACCAGAATTATCAAATTTTCTATACTAATATCATAAAGAGGTAAAATTAGTTTGTCTGTTTATATGTAGGGGAACTATTGAACCGAGTGAAAACATAGTTTTACTAATAAAAAGCTACACTATCCCTGAGTAACATAGGCTATAATTCATTTTGATAAAAACCTTTTTTTATTTCAATATTTATTTGTAAATTTAGTCCGAAAAATATTAGGTTAGGCCATACATAGCGACAAATTGAATAAATCAACAGATACAAAATAATTTGATTTAAAGATTTAACATTATTTACCATCTTAGTTTTGGGTTTATTATTAATCCTACACCTTTATTATAAAGAAAACATAACATGATTATGTGTACAGAAGGTACCAACGGGGTTGTCGTGCGGAGCACGCAGGATGTACCCTACTATAATATTACACGAATTCCCATTTTACTTTCTCACTATACTACAGTATAGAGAAAGTATAGTGATCGCAAAAAAATCAATGTTGAGATTTTTGTGGAAATATCCGTTTTGGAACCCCTTAAGTTTAAAAAAGTGTTTTTTACAAAATATCTGTATGTATACAAAGCTAGAGAGAAAACTATTCTTTCGATCTTGAACAAATTTGCACCAAACATGTCAATTAGGCCTATAGGCTATAAATGAACGAAAAGAGGTTTTGAAATTTTTTGAAAAACAACCCCTTTTATGGCCAAAAAACCTCCAAAAAATCAGTTATTATTTTTTTTTTTTATAAAAAATGGCTTTAACGATTTTGATAAAATTTGGCTTATTTTAAAATGTTTCAAAACCTTTTTTCGTAAAGCCCTAATTGACGTGTTTGGTACAAATTTGTTTGAAATCGATCAATTAGTTTTCTCTCTAGCTAATAATTATAATACTTATTAGTTAATCTCCTACTTTAATATCACCTCTCCTACCCCTCCTACAATTATGAAGTCACAATGAATCTGTTTAATAATTTAAATATGTTTGTGAGAAAGTATGTGCCAGTTCCTGGTACCGTTTATTCAGTTTATATTTATAACACTTAGATCTACAAAATATCAATTTAAAATTTTTCCTAAAACTTATAGTTTTAAAGTTAGGCTATATAGTTTGTCCCCCTCCCCCACAAAAAATAGGTTATTGTGGAATATTACTGTTCTTCCACTGAAAAATTTATTTTTAATAATACAAATAAAATTCGTAGAAATAATATCAGTAGTATATTGAATGCAGAAATTGGGTACTATATTGTTTAGTAAGTTCAGTAAAAAGCGTGTATCGTTTTAATAAGGACCGTATTCCGACATAAAATATAAACGTGGCTTTTAACGAAACTTTCCTCATGATGAAACTTTCTCTTTTGAGGCAAAATAAAAAAACCGAGAAATAATTTAAATTCAAAAATTACAACCGACTACTTCCCCAACGACCGCTTTATTGCATAAAATATACGTGCGTGACTTTCTACTTGGAATCACCCTTTTACTGCTTCTTGTTTATGATATGTTCAGATTAAATTTGATAAGGGTTGAAGGCGCCATAATAACACCCTAACAACACCGTGTCTGAACATTTATATCTTTAGATAAATAAATAACAGTTTATATCAGTCCTTAGCATGCGATCGAAATAATTCAAAGGTGGTTGTAATGTTTGCATAGTAAACAATGGATTGTTTTAGTAAATGGAGGCAATAATTATTGCACTAGCTGATCTCAAAGTTCGTATTTCGCACATGCTGTTTACTTTCTCACTATACTATAGTAGCCTATAGAGAAAGTATAGTGATCGCAAATAAATAGATGTTGAGATTTTTGTGGAAATATCCGTTTTGGGACCCTCCGAGACCAAAAAAGTGGTTTCTACAAAATGTTTGTGTGTATACAAAGCTAGAGAGAAAACTATTCGAACGATTTCGAACAAATTTGCAACAGACATGTCAATTAGGCCTGTATAGATGCATTAAAAATGGGTTTCAAAATAAATAAAAAAAACCTCTTTTTGCCACAAAAATCAGTTATTACTAGGGGAGACCCCTGCGTGCTCTGCACGCCAACTCCCGGTGCGACCTTCTAAAAACATATGTTATGTTTTATTTATAATAAAAGTGTAGGATTAATAATAAAATCAAAACTAAGATAGTAAATAATGTTAAATGTTCAAATCAAATTATTTCTTATATTTTATAACAGCAGTAATAATAAAGGTTAAAAGAACCAGTAAGGCTCAGGTCTACACTTAATCAAAAACCTAACAAAAAAGTTGTAAATAATAACCTCAAAACTAGATGGTAAATAATGTTCAATGTTCAAAACAAATTAGTTCGTAAATTTTATAATTTGAATAAATAATTAATTCATTTCCTCCCTTATAAAAATCAATATTTACTTCCACAAAGCAGCTGTATTAGTTAGTTTCTTATTATAAACAGCTGTTTTGTATAGAAATGGTTTTTAAATATTTTCCATGTTAATCTTATGGGGAAAACCCGACCTTTGAGATTAGCTCACGTCATTAAGGATAAGAATTTTTGACATCTAAAACCTTATTGCAAAACTACGAAATGAGACGAATTTTTTGAAATCTCAAACATAAAAATTGGTCCAGAAATAAGGGAGGAGTTGTGTTTACAAAAAACGGCTTCAAGTATTATATATAAAGATTTTTTTATAAAACAACTGCTCTAACGATTTTGATAAAATTTGGCTTATTTGTAGCCCTTAATATACCCTTTCATATGCAAAAAAAAAAACGCATCTTTAAAAAAATTCTCATTTAGCTAATAATAATTATTAGTTACTATCCTAACATAGGCTTTAAAATTGGCGTGCAAAGCACGCAATGTACTGTGTATTGAAAATCCTCCCAATACGGGGGTTGGCGTGCGAAGCACGCAATGCATTGTGTTTTGAAAATACTCCCAATATGCGGAATGGCGTGCGAAGCATTTTGCAGCTATTCAGCTCTATTGTGAATAACCTATTTCCCAAATTGAATACGGGATTGAATGTTTGTCCAGGAGTAGAATGGCTGCCATATTGAATACTTAGTTTACATGATAAATTATATCGAATTAAATTTTTCATGACAGTCGAAGTGTAAAATTATGTATATATAAAAAAAAAAAAAAACTGGAAGCACGTTTTATCTTAGGAAGTAACTATTATTTTAAATGTTTCGTACGATAATAAGAAATTTTTGGGGTTTTAAATAAACAAATTAATGTAGGATATTGTCTTGCACATTTTGTTTTTTTACACGATCCCCTTGCTTGGTTCCCTCAAAATCGACTAAAACGTAAAATACCATGAAAGCACCCGGTTCAAATCCACGTGGAGCCATATTCTAATACGGAGCACACGGCCGAGTTTGTACTCTGCGAGCGAAGCGAAACAGCCCACAAAACGAGACCACAAGGTCAAGGTAAAAACTTGCAAAGCGACTTTTTCCGCTGCGAGTGTAACGAAGGAGCCCTTGAGTCGAAGCTGGAGGCTTAGGTGCAAACAAATTCTTCTAATATATTTCGTAAACACAGACAGCTATTAAGTCCCTTCGTGAGGAGATCAATTTCCCAAATTGTTGGTTGAAACCCTAAAACATATAAACATAATTTTAGAAGTTCGTTCAACGCACGTGCTGCTGCGTGGTCGAATTATTATCATTCTGTGGCCAGGAATACTTATTTTTTATTTCATGGTATTGACTTTGTCCAATAATAAATATTGAACTTTGTAATTCACTATTATTTTCATAGTTCGACAAATATCTTAATAATATTATAAAGAAATATCCTTTTAAGCCCTTAGTAGGATTAAAATACAGGGTTATTCAAACAGAAATAGACCCTTTTCTAAATCAATAACACTAGCTGACCCGTGCGAAGCATTCGCATTAACTTACTTAAATCCCACTTAATTAAAGTACAAACCGTATATTTAGTATCGTATAGTGCGTATTTAATGAAGGGCAAAGGTCATGGGCAAAGGTGAGGTTTGAAGTAAAGAATAGATGTGTTTAAATTGTATATTATAACCACGCTTACAATTAATTTTAAAAATAGCAATGTAGTGGCGTAACGGCAACTCTCCAGCTGGGTATTGTTATCATCAGTGTTGTCAACGCCAGGAAAATATCCCTACAACTTACTTGATCTTACATCACTGTTACTTTCGGATTCTTTATTTCTTTTTTTTTTCGTATAATTGTATTTTGTATATTTTTCCTGTGTAGCTGTTAAGGAAAGCTTTAAAATGATGCCTCATTCATGTAATTTGATGATGTATTAAGGAAGTTATGGCGTACCGACAAAAAAATAGCCTTGAGAAATAATATATGCGATTGAAACTGCATAATTTAAACCGGTCATGTTGCATCAGTGGGTAGCTAATAAACTAAAATTTTACTTTATCAGCTGATAGTTGGAACATTGTTGCTAGATAACCCTTTTTTTTGTTGATGTAAAAATGGTTAATAATAGCGTTGAGAAAGCTTTTTTGTTTGCTTGAACTAGAGAAAACACGTAATGAAGAAGATGGATTCATTAATAGACTAATCTTTCGAGACGAATCAATGTTTCACATCAGTGGAAAGGTTAAGAAACACAATCTGCGTATCTGGGAAACACAAAATCCAAGAGTAATTGTTGAACATGAGATGGATTCTCGTAAGATATACGTGTTTTGTGCTGTGTCAAAACAAAGGACATACGGGTCTTTCTTCTTTCAAGAAAGTACGATCAGAGGCACATCCTACTTGGACATGGTGAGTGAATGGCTTATCCCTCAACTAGAGGAAGGCAGTAATGACTACATATTGGTTCAAGATGGAGTTTCACCGCATTGGCACCATGATGTCAGAGAATACTTCGATGAGCAATTACCAGGCGTTGGATTGGTCGTGCAACTGACGTTAATGCGTCACTCAAGCCTTGGCCATCTCGCAGTCCAGACTTGACACCATGTGATTTCTCCCTGTGTGGATATGTTAAAGATCAAGTTTTTAATTCCCTATTACCATTGAGCCTCTTGGATTAAGGCTATGCATAGGGAGTGTTGACGTCATTACCCTTATCAGAGTGTGGTAAGAACTTGACTGTCGAATTGTTGTTTGCCGTGTAACCCGTCGGGCTCACATAGAAAATCTATAACATTTTTAAAAAAATTTGAAAAGTCCTCTTTGTAATTTTACTATTAATTTTTTTCTGTTCATAAAATACGTTTGTCTATGGTCATTAAAAGTGTATATTTCTTTTTGAATAACCCTGTATATTTATTTCCTATATATTTGTAAAATTTAATTTAACATATTATTTCTTAAAGTAGTTTTAAGATAAAATGTCTAAAGCGAAAGCGCATTAAATTACATTTAATTTGAAAAGTTCTACAAACGCTTAATACCGTGGAAGCATAATAGGGTCGGTTGAAATATGGAGCCGATGATTAAAAAACTTGTTGAAATAATGTCTTTATACAACTCTATAACAAGGTTCGTCTTATAATATGCAACACGTGCGGTCAAACTACGTCATACGGTTTAGTTATAATAGACTTTCTTTAAATGTAGCTAAAACAATGTTTATAAACTTTTCCATTTCTAAATATTTTAAATTCCAAATATCACTGCATTGGCTGCTGTAGCCAGTTATGTGATTGTAATGAAGTTACCCAAAGAGAATGCATTAAATAACTTGGCTTAAAATTGGATGAAAAACTAACGTTTCGAGAACACATTTCCAATTTAAAAAAATATGTTTATGTTTTTACTTTCTCCCCCCTGTACGTAGTTTTCGTCCAGATTTTCGAATTTGAATTTTTAGCGGAATTATCTGTTTTTGGTGCTCCCTGAACCCCAAACAATTGTTTAGTGGAATTATCTGTGTTGGTGTTCCCTGAACCCAAAAATATTTTTAGTGTAACTATTTGTTTTGGTGCTCCCTGAACCCAAAAAAGTGTTTTTTGTGATGTCTGTCCGTGTGTCTGTTAGGATGTGTACAGAGCTGGAGACCATACCAACCGTCCGATTTTTATGAAATTTGGTATGTAGATGTAGTTCAGGAATATCTCCAGATGTTTGTTTTAAATTTTTTTCAAATTTTGGATTTTTAAGGGATTTTACCCCCCAAAAGGCCAAAAACGGATCTAACGAATTTGATAAAATTTGGCTTATTTGTAGCCCTGTACCTTACGATATGCAAAAACCGCATTTTTCGAAAAGTTCTCGTTTAGGTAATAATAATAATAACTGGTTTTTGGGGGTTTTTGGTTAAAAAAGGTGGTTGTTTTTCAAAAATGTTCAAAACCTTTTTTCGTGCATTTATAGAGGCCTAATTGACACGTTTGGTGCAAATTTGTTCGAAATCGATAGAATAGTTTTAATAATAATAATAATATAATATGGATATGTGTTACGTGCATCTAATATTTTCCATGGTATGTCCTACTTTTGCAATTCTAAATAACCATCTCCTATGCCACTCTTGGGAAGGCATAAAGTTTCAACTGGGAGAAAGTTTGTGGCAGTTATCTGGTACCGTTTATTTAAAAAAGTTTTTATTTATCAAAACATATCTAGCTGAACAAGTACAGCAACAACTTTACTCATTTGCACGTTCTAAGTTTGCTTACGGTTTATCTATTTGGGGAAGTACGTATAATTAATTAAAACCTAATTCCTTAGTCTCCAAAATTTTTTCGGTAGAACAATGTGTAAAAAGAGTTTCTAAATTCCTTCTTATTCCTAAAAAAACATAAGGTCAACAAATTAATAATGTGCTTTCTTCTAAAGCTGTAGTACATCCCAAATTTAACTTATCCTATGAATTCTTTTTCTCTAGTTACCAAGTCCAATGTAGAAATCCTCGGCGAGCTTTATCACTGCTGCCAGTAGAGGGTCCGTTGGTGTTACTAGATGCTCAGCTGCGTAGCCAATGCAAACAGATCATTGTATACTCTGATATTTTCACGGAAAAGACGATTGAACGGTAACCTATACATAGTCAATGTAAGACATCCTATACATAGTCAATGTAAGACATAGTTCGAAATAGACACGACCAAACAAATTATTTCGAATTGCGGCATGGGTTGTAAATTCATAATTAATATTAAAATAATCTATAATCAATATTTCACCAAATATTTCTTTATTTGATATTACCAAATAAAGAAAACAACATAATATACTAGGGGAAACCCCTGCGTGCTCCGCACGCCAACCGAACCTTCTATATCCATAATCATGTTATGTTTTCTTTATAATAAAGGTGTAGGATTAATAATAACCCCAAAGCTAAGGTGGTAAATAATTTAAAATGTTCAAATCGAATTATTTCGTATGTTTTATAACAGCAGTTATAATACAGGTTAAAAGAATCAGCAAGGCTCATGTCTACACTTTAGTAAAAACCTAACCTAAAAGTTAGAAATACAAATAATTGCTTCAAAGTTTGAAATCAACTGTGAATGGAAATATTAGAGCAAACAGCTTTTTTATCTGTTATTTTATTCAATTGGTTGCTATGTTAATGAATGTAAATACTGTGCATGTGTTAGTTAATCAGTGTAGGCCTAACCTAAGAATTTTATCCGATTAAAATTACCATTATTGAAATAAAAAATGTTTTTATAGCCTATGTTACTCAGAGATACTGTAGCTTTTTGTTAGTAAAACTATTTTTTCCATCGGTTCAGTAGTTCCAGAGATTACCACCTACATACAAATAAACAAACAAATTTTACCTCTTTATTATATTAGTATAGATGTAACACCAGATTTTTTACTTATAACACTGTAAGCCTCTTGTTGTTTTTACCTAATCTAAAGAAAAATAAGTGTTTATTGTGAAGAATAATTACCTGTTTCTAAATTTCCCATTTCAAAGTTTTGGTTCATTACAGGCTTAAGGGTCGGCTCTAGTAAAACAGAAAGCAACTTGCGACTCCCTATAGCGGCGGTAGGTTACGCGGACATTGCTCTTCCTAAATTCATTTAAAACCCGCAATTATTCAAATAGCGTTTTTAAAAAATACCAAACTCTTGGGGACAAAATTCTTCATATGAATGGTTTGGTAATTTTTCGCTATAATTAATAGTTACAACGTAAAAAATAATTTAAAATCACCCTATAGCGGCGGTAGGTTACACGGACATTGCTCAGCCTAAATCCATTTAAAACCCGCAATTGTTCAAAAAGCGTTTAAAAAAAAAATAACAAACTCTTGGGGACGAAATTCTTCATGCGAATGGCTTGGTAGTTTTTCGCTATAATTAATAGTGACAACATAAACAAATATTAAAAATCAATGTTTTAAATTGTTAATAAATATTAAACAAAATATTTTTCTTAGTTTTGAAAAAGCCATTTGCATGCATATTGGTCAAAGCTTTAAAATGACATATCATTCATAATTAACCGATAAAAAATAAAAAAAACATTGGATTTTAACTTAACATTGGTGTTATGGAGTGTCAGCTAACATGGCTGACAGCTAGAACCGACCCTTTAACGTAAAACTATGTTAAGTTTTGATCCATATCAGCTGTTTTATTTGTATAATGTAATAACAGATGGTTCAATTGAATTATAATACTGTAATCCTTTTGTTTACCTAATCTAAATGATCAATAATTTATCTGTTTCTAAATTTGTGATTTCAAAGTTTTGGTTCATTGTAGGCCTAACGTAAAACTATGTTAAGTTTTGATCCAAATCAACTGCTTTTTGTGTGTTATGTAACAGCAGATGTTTGAATTGAATTATAGTACAGTCAGTATTTTTCTTTTATTTGTGTTTGCTTTTAGTTTGTTAACTTAACCTAAAAAATATGTTTTTTTGTGAAGAAAATAAACTGTTATAAATTTGCTAAGTTGGTTGCTATGGTAATGATTGTAAATAAACGAGTGTTGCTAATTTTTTGATACAAACCGCTGTTTTTAACAAACAGTTTTTTACAAACTAATACAAATCAGTTGTCATTTCAGTGAAAATATCAGATTAAACAATACTGTATCTAATCTGTCTCCATTTGCTTTTCCTCGGGGGTTGTTGGACGAAGCGAGAGCTCAGGTAATGCAGTATTTCAATACGCCATGGTCACGGTTATCACAGGTTCAAATTTGACTATTATTGGAATTGGATTTTCCGCGTGTTATTCCACACCACACAAAAAAAACAAAAAAACAAGACGTTATGGAGATAAAGCGAAAAATATAGAATTTTTTACAATTTTGTTACAACTTTCTTGTCAACCCTTTACATCATATCTAACCAATTGTATTTATATCAAAGTCCACTAAAGAATACCGTTGAGGGACGGGCTTGTGTTCACCGAGACCTTGAACGCTCCAATCGCCGTAGTGCGACGTTGTCACGTTCTTCCCACGCTTCTAACTGATAGGCCAGTCGGTAAAGGTCAATTTATACCAAAAGTACCAGTAATTTGCAATACGGCTGAACTTTTTTTTATAAGTACATTAAAGTATGTAGATTAACATAAAAAAAAGTTTACCAGTCTATCGATTTCCCATAGTCGAAAAAAAAATCGATTATCATTTTTTTTTCGATTATCCTTAATATTTCGAGCTGGGATGAAGATAGAGGAAAATAAAAAACACCACCGTGTAGGGGAGGTATTTTTCAACAAAAAAGGTCATATGTATTTATTTCGTCCGAGCAATGGTTTGTCTGGAAGAAATTCGAAAATGCAGGTATGTATTTTGCAGCAGGGGAAATCACTAAAAGGGGACATCTTATTCATATATGAAGCGTTGGCTCATTCTAAATTGGCCGAATTTTAATATATCGAATTGAAACTTGACATAGGAGTTAAAATATATATTTTAAACATTTATGCTGAGTCTCAGCTTGTTATCTTGAAAATTACCCGATCTAGAGCCACTTGACTTATTAATGGGTTTCTCGATTTTAGGAGTACCGGACCCACCAATTCATTTTAAACAACTCCAGTTTAGAAAATTTTCAAAATATCAACCTGAAAGTTTTTTTTACAAGTTAAATATATAGATTCAAACAAGATCAAGGAGTATAAACCTTTTTTATTATTTACTTTTCAAAGCACAAGTAACTTAAAAAAGTATAATTTTAGACCTTTTTAGATTTTTCATCAAAACGCTTGAGTTAATCGGCTGCAGATTAGTCCATTTTTTAAATATAGTTTTTAAAATAAGTGTAGCAAAAAACAATTGTGTTTTTAACTTCTGTACCAATTTTTAAATCGATATGTTCAAAAATGTCGAAAATGGAGTCGTTGAATCCAAAAGTGTTATAGTTAAAACGAGATAGGTAAAACAGAAGACCATTTTCAAGCGCCTCGTTTTAAAAAATAACATTAAAAAAATCGTTCATACTTACTAAGAATATTTATACTGGTGTACTCAACTTGTAAAACAAATTTGATGTTGATATTCCAAAAATTGACGAAACTGGAATAGATTGAAATTAGTTCGTGAGTCCGGTACTAGTAAAATCGATAATCGAAATTGACTCCTAGATCGGGTAATTTTCAAGATAACAAGCTGAGACTCAGCATAAATGTTTAAAATATATATTTTAACTCCTATGTCAAGTTTCAATTCGATATATTAAAATTCGGCCAATTTAGAATGAGCCAACGCTTCAAATATGAATAAGATGTCCCCTTTTTGTGATTTCCCCTGCTGCAAAATACATACCTGCATTATCGATTTTTTTCCAGACAAACCATTGCTCGGACGAAATAAATACATATGACCTTTTTTGTTGAAAAATACCTCCCCTACACGG
>JAGFPH010003249.1:18399-37131 GCA_018207615.1 Philaenus spumarius | reverse complement strand
TTTTTTATTCAAATCTTGGATTTTGGCTTCCCGTAGGAATCTTTTAAGTAATTTTTATAAGTTCCCAATCCTTTTCAGACAGGCAGGGTCCAAAAGTTTAATTCTACCCGATAACAGACCGCCCGCGTATACATGCTGATCTCGTGACCTACATTTGGCTTCAACTCACGGCAAGTCCGTATTATTCAAACTTACAAAATTAATTGCAAATTTAAACTCAAGACCTACAACGAGTTTTGTCCGTTGTAGTACTTATAAAAAAAAATCAGCCGTATTGCTAATTACTGGTAGTTGTAACCTATACCGACTGGGCTATGACTGCGGCTGACTCAACGGCTATGGTACTTGCCTCATAAGCAAGACGTCCCGGGTTCAAATCCCGCGGGGGACCATAAAATATTAAAAACCCAAAAAAACAAGCTCGTTAGCCGAAAGGCCCAAAGTGGCAAGGAAAGCAAAAAAAAAAAAAAAAAAAAAAAAAAATCAACGCATTTATAATTCTTTAAACTGTGCTATCAAGACTCGAGCGGTAAATACCAGGAGTGTTCAAGGCTAGTAGATATGGCAACGCTGCGTCCCCATTCTAATGGCCGCCTCGTAACGGTATTCTTTAGTGGGCTTTGTTATAGTAATAAAATCGTCGTGATACGAAGTAGAAAATAATTTTAATAAATGAACCGCTGACGTGAGTTGAGTGAATTTCCAAAATTAAGATTTTATGTTTTAGGGTTTCAACTATCTAGGAAATTGATCTACTCATGCGGGTGCTGAATAGCTGCCTTTGTATACGAATTGTATTAGAGAATTTGCTTGCACCTAAGCCTCCAGCTTCTCTACTGGAGCGCTCCTTCCTTCCACTCGCAGCGGAAAGACTTGTTTTGCGAGTTAGCACCACGACCTTGCGGCTTAGGGCTACGGACTGCTTCGCTTCCATCTCATCGTACAAACTCTTACGTAGGCCTCGAATCAGAATATGTCCCCATGTTAAAGTCCATTACGTTGATTTGAACCGGATATTTTTATGGTATTTTAGGGAACCAAGCGATCTATAAGGTCGTGTAAAAAAACAAAATGTGCAGAGTAATACCTTTCATTTATTTTCTTTTAGATAAAACCCTAAAACAGTTTAATTCTAGTACGAAAAGTCCAAAATATAGTTACTTCCTGTAAAAAAATTTGGAAAACGATTGACCCTAAAGGCCATCCCTGTAACTTCCCGCTAAGTTTAATTACAAAAGTATGATGAATGTTTGATAAACACTATTTTTGGAAATTTTGAACTGCCATAACTTTTGAATGAATCAGCCGATTTTTATGCGATTTGCGGCAATCGATGCAGTTTTTTAAGTCCATTAAAAGAATCAACAACAAAAATTTTTCAGATGAAAAGTTTCGGTGAAATTGAGGAAAAACACTTTTTTGATTTGTTTCGTTCACGATATCTCGCGAATGAATCAACCGATTTTTATGCGATTTGCGGCAATCGATGCAGTTTTTCGATTCCATTGAAAGAATAGACAACAAAAGTTTTTCTGATGAAAAATTTCGGAGAAATTGAGAAAAAACACTTTTTTTGATTTTCTTTCGTTCACGATATCTCACGAACGAATTAACCGATTTTGACCGGACTGGTAGCGATCGACGTCGCTTTTCAAGGTTAAAAGCTGATTAGATTTTGGAATTGATCGGTAAAGCCGTTTAAAAGTTATTCCGAAAAAACATGATTTGAATTTTTTTTATTTCTTAGTTTTTTCGAAATTTCTCAGAACCTACCGGTCCGAATTAGTTGAAATTTTCAGGAAATCTTAAGTTTGATGGAACTCTTTAGAACGCCGTTTGGTAGGATCCAATCGGTTAAGCCGTTCAAAAGTTATAAGCGGGTAACATACTTACATACACACACACACACACACACACACACACACACACACACATACACACACGCACCCCCACGCACACACACGCACACACATACATACAGACAGACAGGGTGACACCCTCTCGGGAGTGGTCAGGGAAGATTCCTAGGACCTCAAAACGTCGAGATCTGATGAATACTCGATTTTCGAAAAACGGGGTGAAACCAATAACTTCCCGATTTTAGAAAATTTTCAATTTTCTTAGCGGTAAGTTAAAAAAATATGCTCTCGGTACTGTGTAGTACTCACAATAGTAGACCTGAGATTTACAGGTTATAAGACTGGTGCCGTTGGCCATGGCTGTACTAGCCATGTCACTAATATGTTTTGCAGAAATATCAACCCTCCGATTTCTCAGAAATGCCGACTTTCAAAACCTAGTGGATTACCTCTGTAACATCCTTCAATACTATTGTTAAACACACTTACTAATTTTTAATAAGTAATTAAATTCTCTTGAACTTCCGTGATTCCAAGAGAAGAGATGCAGACCGATGTTTTTAGAAATGCATTTAAATTAATTGACAGGGCAAAACCAATGCACTGTGCCGTGCGGGTTGCGTTCTTTCCAGGTCCACACTCGTGAGTACAGCACGTAGTTGGATTTTTTTCGGCTAACGAACTCTTCATAGCGACATACAGAACCAACGTGCAGTGGCGGCTCGTGAGTAAAATGCTGGGGGGGCACACACCACCGGGGTGTTTGAACATTTTGTGTATTTTAGTGAGTTTTTAAGGCAATCTAGGTATTAAATTTGTGATGCCATATGTTTCTGAAATACTTATCATATTTAAATCTGAAACTCTATTTACATACCTTTAGTTATATTGCTTGTAGCAGAAAGTCCATCCTTCTTTCCGACTCACTAGATACATCGCTCTTCGCATGCTCGGACGCCGTCCCAAGCCTTCCATAAGGCACAAGCTTAGACGTGTCATAGCACCAGCAGCCCCCACCACTACCACTCTTCATATAACTGCATGGTAATGGATTGGGACGTTCTGGCCAACGTCCCACGGCTACAAATACAAACTTCTCGCGCTATTTTTGCGTGTTTTTTTCCTACATTTTCGATGTATGTGATTAAAAAAAAAACACTTTGGTTAATTAGATGTATAATTATAATTGAATGGGTATTTAATTTTTTTTTTCTTTTTCAAATCTTTTGGAGGGGCGGCGTCCGAGAGCCCTTATGGGCAAGCCGCCACTGCCAACGTGTGCACCAAATTTGGACCGAATCGGACTTAAAATGCGGCCGTTAGAGTGCGAACACATAATATATGTACATCATTTCTAGTGACACCCCAAAACGTCTTCTGCTGACCATTATCGGTGCTTAGGTTTTATCATAAGGATCACTGCAATAGCTCGCTAATAAACTCAAGATTATGAAGGTTTTATTATTTTACATTGATAAGCCCCCACAAAAGTGTACCATCCAGTGGAAAAATGAGCTATTGCAGTGGCCCTTATGGTAAGACCCAAGGTCGGGAGTAGCAAATTAGCATCGATCATGGTCCCCAGAACACGTTTTGGGGTGTCATTAAAAATCATATACATATTAAAACCCCCATTTTAAGTCCGATTGGGTCCAAATTTGGTGCACATGTTGGTTGTCTAAGTCGCTCGGATGAGTTTATTAGCCAAAAAATCCAACAACCGGAAGCACGTTTTTGACCGGAAGTAAATATTTTTTTAGAGTTTCCTAAAAATATAAATGTAGGATGTTATTCTGCACGTTTTCTTTTCTTTACGCGACCTTATAGTTCGCTCGGTTCCCCCAAAATCGATCAAAACGGAAAATACCGTAAAAGTACCCGGTTCAAAGCCATGTGGTGGATTTTGCCTTATGGTTGGCATGCGAAGCACGAAATGCATTGTGCATTAAATATACTCCCAATACGGGGGTTGGCGTGCGAAGCACGCAATGCGTGGTGTATCGAAAATACTCCCGATATGCGGAATGGCGTGCGAAGCATTTTGCAGCTATTCAGCACCATAGTGAATAACCTATTTCCCAAATTGTTGGTTGAAACCCTAAAACATAGGCCTATAAACTTAATTTTTGAAATTTGCTCAACTCCGTCAGTTGAATTATTTTGTAATTTGTTAAGTAACCGAAAGTAATGTTCAGGTTACACGGAGTTCTAGATCATTTTCCAATTCCTCTTCTGAAACACAACATCCTCAAGGGGACAACACGCAAACATCTGCGTTGGATTTGACGAGATCTGAAATTGAATTAAATGTCAAACAAGAACCTCTTTGGTGCGTCACTTAACCTTAAAATACTGTATTGACCTTCAGCCCCTTTTATAAAGTTCCTCGTCTAATGTTTCATCGTTTTAACAAGTGAAAATTAATTGACCCGCAGCTAGCCATCTGCCAACCTACCTCTGTACAGTATCTTCCTTAATGGTTTAACTCGGTGACTCATGTTAGTCCATTGGTAGATACTATAATACACAAAGTGTAACGTTTACTCATCTGGGACGCTGTTCCTGGAGTACTATCAAATGCAAGGGTTCACGTGATAGGATGAAACACGAACGCAAAATACCACAAATAATACACTTATTAACCCTAGAACTGTCAATGTTAATTTTTTGGAACGCCTAGCCATTTCGGTGCGTGTGCAAGCAAATTTTAAAAAAATCACCAAATATAGTAATTCTATCCCAATCCAAAAGTGTTGCGTGGCTTTATTGTAGAGTAACGTTCAAGGAATTCATATATGCAATTAAAAAATTTATTGATGTAAAATTGTAAAAGTAATTAGCTCAAGAAACAAAAACTGTTCAGTAACGAAAGGAAAAAGTTTAACTTTGGGCCTACATAACAAGTACTAAACATTTTTTGTAATTTTTTAAACTAAAGCGTAAAAAGTTTCGTAATTTAGTTCTAAATAGAACTGTATTAAAACATTTATCAATTTCAAAATTCTTATTTTGAAAACAACAGTTTTTATGTTTCAACTACAAGGGTTTTCCAACTATCAAAACTAGGCCTCCTTTCAAACGTTATTTAGGAATATTTGCTTTTCCCAAAAATGAAATATTATTATAATAAAGTGCAGAGAATAAATCAAAGAAAAGAACTGTATACATGTCTTTTCTTAGTTCACAAAAGTGTTTGAATAATCTCTACTTGAATAACAAAAGTGAGGAAAAGCGTCTGAACTTGCCATCCTTGCTACACATACAAAGAAGCGCGCGTAAACGGCCTATCTATTGCATGTTAAAAAGTGCGTTAGGTTCAAATTTCAAACTTAGTTTGAGACCGTGAAAACACAGACTTTCTCACGGTCCTACACAACAAACCTGTCTATTAACCCATATTTGTTTCAAACTAAATGTTAGCTTCAAATTCTTTACAAAAAGGTAGCAAAAGATTTCTAAAACTAGAATGATATCATCCGTCTTTCACTTGTAAGGCTGTTTATTGGTTGGAAACGTAACCAATGCAAGGGTCTACAAAACGTCCCTTATCTATAGATAAATTTGACGGAATTTTGATTGGCTGGCCACTTTATTTAGAGGCAATTGTAACATATCCAAAGGTATATAGATTTAAGTCAGACAAAGAACTGGGCGGGCTGTAGACAGAGAGGAACGATTAAGTTATTATTTCGTTAAGTTTTGGGACAAAATCCGCGCGTCAATTGAGTTGTACAAAACTAATAAACTGCAACGGTGATTACGTATGTAAATAGACGTTTAGAAAAAACTTGTAAATACAAAAATTAAAGTTTAAATCATTTCCTTTCAAACGGTTTTAGATTTATTGCGGTTGGATGATTTTTAGTGGGTGAAATATTCAATACAAATTTAATTGTCACAGACAACACAATTCACTACGGCAGGGCGTTGAGACCACTCAATTTGAGTTGTCTGACAGTTAGAGGGTTTTAACTAAGCAATATTGACTTATTTGGGTTCAGGTGACTAATAAATACGTTATCAGTTATTAGCCTCAATATTTTATTGCCTTCTTATTTTACATTGCTATACTTTACTCTTACAATATTGGAGACCATATGAATTTATATCCCTGTAGCCTTACTGGATTTCAATTAAATTACAAGTGAAAATACACGGACCAAGACCAGGATTTGAACCCGGGACCTTAGCGATTCGGTGGTAACGTTCTACCGTCTTAGTCACCCGGATCACTAAAGATATTGGTCAATGTTATCTCACTTGTACCGTTTTACTGTTGAGATAAAAATCGTCCAATATCTGGAGTTATCAGAGTGGCTCAGACGGTAGAGCGTTACGACGGAATGGTAAAGGTCCCGGGTTCAAATCCCGGTCCTGGTCCATGGTTTTTCACTTGTAATTTAATTGAAATCAACCCTTGCTCAGGAAGTGTGTAAGCGGAAAATTAAAAATAATTATAACTTACTGGATTGTTAATAATTACAATAGTTTTAATTTAATTACCCCTCTTATGTTTTTGTGATGCTGTCGAACAATTACTAGTAATTATATTCTCGTAGTTTCTTCTTTCTTCTACATGACGCGTTTCGAATATTTATCAGTCATTATCAAATGTACACAATAGCTATTACACAAACACTTAAACACAACACAAACTAGAACACATTTAAAATAAACACTTTTAAATGACATGCGCGACAGTTTTTGTACTGGATATTTTCTAGCTAACGAACTCGTCTGAGCGACATAGACAACCAACGTGTGTACCAATTTGGGACCACAACTGCGGCCGTTAGAGTGCAAACTCATATATACATAAATATATCAAATTTCGAATAACTTTACAAAACGTGTTCTGGGGACCATGATCGGTGCTCATTTACAACTCCCGACATTTGGTCTCTGCAATAGCTCTTATTTTTTATGGAAATTAGCTAATAACAACTGATGTTCCAAGAAATCCCCTTTTAATCTGCATGTATGTAATACTTAGTTTTTTTTTGTTCAGGGTTTTACCAACAAATAACGAAAATGCCACCACTTTAAGTTAAAGTTGCTTTTGAAAGATCATATATTTTCATTTACGCTTTACAAATCACTATATCCGAAGGTCCCTTGTCAAATTCAACACAAAGTGGTAAATAATGACACTATTTTTATTGCTCTCCAAAGACTAGTTAACAAGTTTAATAAAATTCAGTGTGATATTGAATTTAAATATTTTCACCAAGTAAAAATGTTTATTTAGTATTTTAATGTTTAGTTTGTTTTTACCACACATTTCATTCAACCAAAAAGAATAAAATATACAATTCTTATAAAAAGATTTTCCAAGGAAATGATTTTGCTTTAGGATTTATGTACACCGGGTTTAAAACGGTGAATTTCTCTTCTTGAAGTAAGTGCTTATTTTAGCTGGCATATGCAAACATTGCTCCCTGTAAATCAAATACAGGATGGAATAAATCTCTGTTGCGACGATCCGTTAGAGTTAGTTTTTGGCATCTAGAATGGATAGTGCCTTAGGAGTCGATCGTCTAAACATTTCTGCGAAAGGTCTGTATCTATAAAATGTATTATTGTATATAGCGTATAAGGTTTTAGTGAAAATGTAAGAGAAGTCAAAACATATGAAATAGTGTGCTACAAACATAGATACTATACAAAATTCAAATTTTCATCACTTGTATAACGTTCTCGAAAAATAACACTGAAGTCAAGTTGTGATTGAAGCGACTGGTGCGCTTATCGCTGGAAAATAGTCGCGAAGATTATCGCCGTCAGACTGTTGTTATTGAAGCGATTAATCTACCAGTTGCCCGTTCACTTTTGCCGAGTACGGACTGTTATTATGAGTCTTACTAACGGAAAACCGATGTTGTTAAAATTACTTTTGTTAGAAGTGTTACACAACCTTGCGTGTTAATAACATTTTGATTAGAAGTTAATTACATATATCTTGGGAACTATGCTGTGCCCATCAGATGTCTATCTAAATTATTATAAATATTTATTTTTACTTTCTCCACCCTATACGTAGTATATGGAGAAAGTATTGTTTTCGTAAAAATGTTCGAATTCGAATTTTCAGTTGAATTATCTGTTTTGGTGCTCCCAGAACCCCCAAAAATTGTTTAGTGCAATTATCTGTGTTGGTGCTCCCTGAACCCAAAAATATATTTAGTGGAATTTTTTGTTTTGGTGCTCCTTGAACCCAAAAAAGTGTTTTTAGACTGGTGTCTGTCTGTATGTACACACGACCAGAGAGGACGCTATTGGTCCGATTTCCATAAAATTTGGTATGTAGGTACTAAACCCTAATATCTACAGGCGTTTTTTTCATTTTTGGGAATTTTTAATTTTTAAGGGTAATTTTCCCCTAAAAACCCATAAAAAACGACAAAAATGCAAATTTCTCAAAAACGGCTATAACGATTTTGATCAAATTTTCAGTATTTATAGTGCTTAAGATGCCAAACAAAATGACACCATTCGCTTTTATCAAAACTTCGGCGTTTTATAATTATAGGGAAATGTTTAAAAATTAACAAGTTTGTGTTGTCAATCTAGCATCGCGACAGCGACCGCACGGGGTAGCACCACGGTAGCGAGCACGGCCAGTAATTCAAAGGTCGCGCGATCGAATCCCGCCTGGGACAATAATTTTTTTTATACGATTGACGTAGGTAGAATATAATTTTTTTGTTTTGTTCTAAAAAGTAGTAAATAAAATGATTAAAAACAATATTATTTTGACTACAGTAAGTTGGGAGAAAGTTTGTGTCAGTTAACTGATACCGTTTATTATAATAAGTGTCAGCTTATTATACCATTTGAACCATCCAGATTGCTTTAAAAACCATTCACAGTAAACATACATATATGTATGATTGAATGAAACCACAAGGAGAAGAAACAAAAAAACAATAACAGAATAAGTTAATGAAAAGCTATGTTTATTGTACTACCCTTATGCACATTTCAATGACATAGTCATCATCCTCAGAGGGCTTTAACACTACTGAACTAAACTACACTCGATTCCACATTCACCGTGCAGTACAGATCTTACGGGATAGACATAATATTACCATTACAAAGAACATCACTTTTATTGTCATGCAGGTTGCTTCAACTGACCGAGCGTTGCATGGAAGTTGATGTTTTTTAGTTGCCTACTATCGCTGAGACTTTCGTAAGGATAACATGGCTTATGGGCGCTCTGTATAGGTATAAGTGGACAGGTTTCATCTGAGCTGTGGAGTTTGCATGCGCAGTGGGCCTAGGCGTCAGTAAGGTGGTGGGAGAAGCGGCTTCCTGTTTCGCCTGCAATGTCTCTGTCAGTCCCCACGCGACCTCAAACTACAATCCTGTACCTCCCCTCACGCGCTGCTCACAGCTCAGATGAAACCTGTCCACTTGTACTGAACGGTGAACGTGGAATCCAGTGTTGCTTAGGTTATACTCCGTCCCACTCCTCTCCGTTCACGCCCAATCACAGTATGAGCAAATGTACAAACAATATTGTAGTATTTACTATGTTGGTATAGGATGCAGGGTTGAACAAACCAATTATTACACATAACTTAACTATTATCCTTCATCGATTGTTTCGACATGTACACTATCCGATAGGGAATCAAAAGGGCTACAAAAAAGGTAACTTGAAATTTTTTTGATAAAATGTACGGTTTTTGAGTAATTTAGGTTTAAAATTTTCAAACATCCGCCATTTGGAAACGCATGATTTGGTAGAATTGATTATTTTTCTTGAGATAAACCATTGTCAGCTTAAACTTAATGCCTGGGTGTCGAAGTCGGACGGTACTCTTCCAAGGTGGGCTCAGCTCACAGGACTATCTCAGAAGGGATGATCCAGTGACACCTGGTCACTGCAGGGCTACCCTCCTAATTTTGGGGGTCACTTCCTGTCACATGACAGGAGGTGCTGCAGGCCAATGTACCGACGCCGCGCAGCCTGGGTGGAGGAACTAAAAACTCTCTCTGTCCCAGGTCAGTAGCAACACATGGTGGTGTTGTGAAGCGCGACCAGCCCAAGTTTAGTCTTGGCTTGGGAGTTCCTCCTCCCTGCTGGGAAAAGTGGGGCGTCCACGACTTCCCCGCGTGGGCGATAACGGTGACTCTTGTGGAAAGGGTGGCTGGTGGTTGAGGTGAATGTCTTCTGCGGGGAGTGGATCCAACACACCTCTTTGCGTCCAGGAGGCTTGAGTGAGCCGTGGTCGGGACTGGCAATCCTTGACTAGGGGTACTCACTATGCAAGCGTGTAGTGGAACAATCGAGATCTGTTGGTTTGGGTCTGGTGCGGTTCGCTGGAGAGACGGCTGAGGGGCAGTGCCTGGGTTACGGAGTGCTTGAGTCGCGAGAGGACAATGTCTGGCGAATGCCTCACCACAGATGGTGAGAACGCTGCTCAAGACCCTAGATGGGGCAAAAACCTAAAGTATTACTATTATGGATCATAAAAATCAAACCAAAGACACACACACATCAAGAGCAGCAGGGGAATCTCCAGTTGAGATAGACCAAGCGCGTCTCAAGATGTGAATATGCTCATGGAAGTCCCAGTTTTACATGCCATGTCAAAGGCTAACCAAGGGAGGCCAGAAGCTCTATCCGAGCAGGCTGGAGGCTCAAGGGATAGTGTTGACGGTTCAGTGGATTCTGAGCTGAGGAAAACGGCATCAATGATTAACAGGATGCATGTTAAGGACTCAGCCAAGAGGGGTGCTGCCTTCTACAGAGAGAAGAAGAGGCGGCACAGAGAGGAAAAGATGGCTGCAGGGACATTTGTGGAATCCCCAAAGCAAACTCCTGTGAACGGGGAAGTAGGGGCTGGCAGTGGAAAGTCAAAGAGGCTAAGGTCCGAAGTCAGCACTCCTTCAAGCTCAGGAGTGACGCAAACGCAGGAAAATCCTAAGGGGGGGGGGCCAGAAATGACATTAGCAGAGAAGCTGGCCTCCATTAAGGTTGCTGTGATCCCCAGAAACTATCCGGAAGGGCAGCTCACTGAAGAGGACATCCTGGAGCTTTCGTCTGTGCTAATTGCACAGATGAGGCCTCTGTCAGATGGATGTCTGCCAGGCTTCAGTGAGTCGCCCAGGCTGAATAGTGGCGCTATGGTTCTGCTGTGTGGTAACCCGGAAACCGGAGGTTGGCTGGAACAGGCAGTAGCGAGATGCAACCCTTGGAAGGGGGTAGATCTCGAAGTGGTGGAGACGAAAAAGGTGTTTAATGTCAGCAAGGTTATCAGCAGGTTTCCACCTCCATTCGACAAAATGAAAGTTGAGGATGTAATCTCAAGGATTCATCAACATGATATCAATCTCCCAACACGAGATTGGAGGATCATTAATGCTAGAACCACAAGTCCTCAAGGGCGTACGGTAGTGCTAGGGCTAAATGAGAAGGATCTGGAAGAGCTCAAGAAGAGAAACCTTGGGGTTAGGCTTGGACTTGATCAAATCCAGTTTCAGATCATTGGCAAACATCAAAGGGATGCTGCCGGCAAGGAAGGGGCTGAGGGTGGTTCAAGCCAACCTTCAGCATAAAAAGGCTGCTAGCCTTAACCTGGCCTCCAAGTTAAAGACCGAAAGGATTGATGTGGCTCTGGTTCAGGAACCACGGGCGGTCAAAGGTAAGATATTGGGGCTGGGAGACTCTGGGGGTAGGTTGATGTACGATATGTCATTAGACACCCCCAGAACATGCATGTTAGTAAATAAGAATATTAATGTTTTTGCTACAAGAGTTCTGTTGCAGGGATCTGGTGGCAGTCAAAATAAGATTGGATTGTTAGGAAGGATGCAGGGAAATTACAATAATCTCTGCGTACTTTCCTTTTGACTTGGCTAATCTTCCACCAACTGAAGAAGTTGGAGGTCTTGTGGAGGAAGCAAAGAGGAAAGGGCAACACCTAGTCCTTGGAGTGAATTCCAACGCTCATCACTCTGCATGGGGCAGTACAAACTGCAATGCTAGAGGTATGGCTTTGTTTGACTATATTTCTAGGTTAGATCTAGACATAGTAAATGTAGGTAACAAGCCTACTTTCATCACTAGAGTGAGGATAGAGGTTCTAGATATTACTTTATGTACTCAACATACATCTAAACTCATTAAGGGTTGGAGAGTTTCTGAGGAGCCATCTTTGGCAGACCACCAGCATATCCAATTTGAATTGATGAGTTAATCCAATTTGTTAACTCAAGATACAGAAACTCCAAGAAAACTGACTGGAATAAATTCAGGGAGGATTTGGGGCAGGCTGTGCAGGAGTTTAATACTGAGGTAAGGGAGGTAAGTATGTTGGAAGAGGCAGCGGAGCAGCTGCAAGCTGCTGTGCAGAGTGCATATCAGATCAACTGTCCCCTCATTGAAAGAAAAGAATATGATAAGGTAAGGTGGTGGAATGGAGACCTTGCTAGGATGAAGAGGGAGGTAAGAAAAAGGTTCAAGACCTCTGCTCGTCTCGGGTGCTGGGATCCATACCACAAGATACTCACGGAGTATAACTTGGCAATCCGGAAAGCAAAGAGGGACTCTTGGAGGCAGTACTGTGGAAGAGTTGAAACATGCTCTGAAGCTGCCAGACTTCAGAAGGTCCTCAAGGCTGATCGTACTAATGTGGTAGGTTCTCTGGAAAAACGAGATGGCTCTTACACTCGGTCGGGGTTGGAAACGCTGGAAGCCCTCATGGCATGCCACTTTCCGGACTCTGAGAGGGAGGAAGAGGGTTTGTCTCTATGCACTGGTGTAGTGCCGCGTAGAGCGGATTGGAACTGTGCAAGGAGAATTATTTCAGATGGAAGTGTGGAACGTGCCATTAAATCGTTCGAGTCGCACAAGGCTCCGGGGCCGGACGGGATTCTTCCCCTGTTCCTCAAGAAGGGATTGGAAGAGCTCAGGCCGGTGCTTTCGGAGGTCTTTCGGGCGAGTCTAGCATTGGGCCATGTTCCAAGGCAATGGGCGGTGGCTAGGGTGGTGTTTGTACCAAACCCTGGAAGAGTGGGTTATGCTCAGGCCAAGGCATACAGACCTATCTGCCTAAACTCATTTTTACTCAAAACAATGGAGAGAATACTGGATAGAGATATTCGGGAGTCAGTGCAAAAGAACTTAGCCTTGCACGAAAATCAGTTTGCGTATAGGCCAGGCAGATCCACAGATGCAGCTCTACATCAACTTGTGAGCAGGCTGGAGGAAAGCATGGAAAGTAAGGAAGTAGCACTGGCGGATTTTCTGGATATTGAGGGTGCCTTCAGTAACACTTCACACCAGGCGATGTTGAGGTCGTTAGAGGGGTGTGGGGTGAACAAAACTGTTGTAGGATGGGTTGATGCCATGTTAAGCAGCAGAAAAATTCAGGTATCCCTGTATGATGAATCTATCATGGTCAGGGCTAGGCGTGGATGTGCTCAGGGTGGTGTTCTTTCCCCCCTGCTATGGAACCTTGTAGTGGACAAGCTCCTGCGGAGGCTGAATGCACAAGGATATTACACCCAGGGTTATACCGATGACGTTGTCATTGTGGTAAGAGGCAGAGATCTGAAGATTGTCAGTGAACTCAGGCAGACTGCCTTTACTCTGGTTCAAAGATGGTGTCAGGAGGAACAGCTGGCTGTAAATCCTGGAAAAATCTCTCTTATTCCCTTTACAAGAAAAAGGAAATTGGAGGTTAATCAACTGCCTAAGCTCTTTGGGCCAGAGGTAGCATTTGGGGATCAGGTAAAGTACTTGGGTATCCTGCTGGATAGAAGACTTACCTGGAATCCGCAGATGGAGAGGTTGATAACTAGGGCCAAGAATCTTATGTTTGCATGTAAGAGGGCTGTAGGTAAAACATGGGGGCTAAAACCAAAGATGGCTATGTGGATTTACACCATGATTATTTAACCACTAGTCGCCTATGCGGCGGTAGTATGGTGGCCTAAGACAGTTCAGAGTGTCGCTGGTGGGAGGCTGGATAGTGTCCAATGGATGGCTTGTCTGGCTGTCATGGGTGCTATGGGGTCGACTCCGACGGATGCTTTGAATTCCCTCCTGGATCTGTTTATACCCTCTGGAGAGTGTTTATACAGGGACAGGCCAGGATGGGGGCGTACAGACTGCAGCAGGTAGGCTGCTGGAGAACAAGATGGCCTGCGATAGGCCATTGTAAAATAAATCAGGTGGTCTCTACGGATGTTTTAAACATGCCGTCAGACCACATGATTCCAAAACTCTCTATTGAGAAACTCTTCAAGACAAAAATCTTCTCGAGGGAATGGGAGTCTGGAAGGAGTTTGTACGACGAGCAGGATATAGTCTGGTTTACAGATGGATCGAAAACGGAGAAGGGAACAGGAGGTAGCGTCAATGCGGTTCAACCTGAGGGCTCCACTGTCCTGTATCTAGGCAAACATGCTACTGTTTTTCAGGCAGAAGTTTGTGCGATCTCGGAGTGCATAGAAGAGAATCTTAGAATGGGATACAAAGGTAAGAACATCCTGATTTTCTCTGATAGTCAAGCAGCGATCAAAGCGCTAAATTCATATAGAGTAAAAGCTAAAGTGGTTTGGCACTGCCTCTCGGCATTGATGAAGCTTAGCCTAGGGAATGAGGTTTCTGTGTGCTGGGTCCCTGGGCACTCAGGAATTGATAGTAATGAGAGAGCAGATGAGCTAGCCAGGAAAGGGTCTGAGGCTCCTCTTATGGGCCCTGAGCCGGTGCTTGGGATTTCCTATGGGCATGCCAGAGCATCGGTTGAGATGTGGATGCAGGAGGGCAAATACAAAGCCTGGAAGGTTTCAGGAACAGGTGGACTTGCCAGGAAGTTGTTCAAGCCAGGCAGGAAACATGCAGAAGAACTTATCTTGCTAGGAAGTGATAACATGAGATGGGTGGTTGGCCTATTAACAGGTCACTGTCATCTCAGGAAACACCTACATAGAATAGGGATTGCTGAGGAGAATATATGTAGGAAATGCGGAATGGCTGAAGAATCGGCGGAACACATCCGTCTGGAATGTGAGGCTAAAGGTAGAGCCAGAACTTTCACCCTGGGCCCACCAGGGCAGGAAAGGGAAACAATCCTAGGAAAGCCAATAGGAAGCTTCTGTTCCTTTATGAGGAAGACAGGTATCACTGGGTGGGAGTAATTAGGAAAATTAAGGGGGCAAATGATCTTTTTGGTCGACGCCGGCAGGGCTCTGGTTAGGACATTGCAAATCACAAAAAAAACAAAAAAACAAATGCCTAGTTTGAACTCAATCAGTCAAACCATTCTCTAGATATATACTGTATGCATTATTTTGTTAAAAATATAAAATGTCTGATATTTGGAAAACGAAGCGTTTTCGGATAAAACTTTATTTTTATTTTCTCTTTATTTTGACCCATAGAACCATTTTATGAAGGTTGTCTGGGTTCTCGTGAAACACCCTGTATATTATTCCACCAAATAGTACCAATGAAATAGTAAATAAAGAAAATCTATTTTAAATCACTTCTCAAAGAAATGTATTACTGTATAACATGAATTTAGTTAAAAAATTTATAGCAAATTTATTAATTCATTAAATAGGTATTTATACGTAAAAAAAATTTAAAAATATAATAAAATAGATAATAAGTTTAGGTAAATTAAATTTGTTTATTAAAATAATACAAAAACATGTATATACAATTTCTAAATTTTTAATCTTTGGAAGATTGTAATCCGAAAATCAGCACGTAGCCTAATGTGAAAATCAGCCACCCAAATGTATATATAAATAAATTGGTTCTTTTGCAATGTGTTAACCCTTTTTGTTACATATATTATTCAATTTTAGATCCATAAAAATAAACATTTCAAAACATATACAAAACAGTTTACAAAACATATCAAATTACAGAATATAATACAATATAAATTCTGTTCAATTACAGTGTTTCAACACATCAGTCTTATAAGGAAACTGTTAAGCTAGATTTACACATGTAGTACTGTGCACATACCGTGCGCGTACTGTACCGCTACCGTGTCGTGATTGTTTCAAATTAAAAATGGTCAACCTATTTGAATTCCTTGTACAGACTGTTTTCAATTTACACATGTAGGACTGTGCGCGTACTGTGCTCAGACTGTACTCCCTTCGACTGCTTCTAAAACGATTCTTCAAGGTCATGACAGACGACAGTCCGACACGGTCAGCGCACAGTACCCTACAGTCTAGACTGGTCTAGACCGACCGAGACTGCTGTAAACTGCCATAGACTGCAGTAGACCGTTCTAAGAAGCAGATTAGAGACGGGGGTGGGGATTTCATGAAATGTTTGTACTTTCGTTGGTGAACATTACTTGATTTTAAATTTACGATTAATTTTTCAAATTTGATCAATTTGAATGATTAGTAAAATTTTATTGGTTTAGTTTACTTTATTATGTATTACTTTATAAATTTAATTTTGTGCGTTATTTGTTTATTTATTATTCTATTTATTTAATTTAATTTAATAATTTGTGAGAACCTGCTAAATTTTGAAATAAATGAAGAGAAATTAATTTTACTTGTTCGTGAACATCGCGCTCTCTACGATTTAAGTCATGGAGACTTTGACAATAACTTATAAAAGACAATTAATTTATGGACAGAGATCGGCAGTGAATTAGGTACTACATATAAGCAGCAGGCAACAATTACGTTCTCTTCGTCTTGATCAATGATTGACAATACGTTTTTTCCGCCGAGTACTACGGTCGACAACAGTTCGGTATGAGCACAGTACCATATGTGTAAATGTTGACGGTCGAAGACAGTCACGACACAGTAGCGGTACAGTACGCGCACAGTACTACATGTGTAAATCCAGCTATATTATCCTTTTTTTACATGCTCTTCTTCAAATCACTATCGTTCAACAGGTGGGTGGACCGGTGCACAGTCGCCTCGGTTGTTTCCGGATCGCCTAGGGCTGGTCCGCATAGCACATCGCGTTACGACTGCGTTCTCGCATACTTTCGTTCACGATATCTCGCAAATGAATTAACCGATTTTTATGCGATTTGCGGCAATCGATGCAGTTTTTCGAGTTCATTGAAAGAATCGACAACAAAAATTTTTCTGATGAAAAATTTCGGAGAAATTGAGAAAAAACACTTTTTTTATTTTCTTTCGTTCACGATATCTCACGAACGAATTAACCGATTTTGACCGGACTGGTAGCGATCGACGTCGCTTTTCAAGGTTAAAAGCTGATTAGATTTTGGAATTGATCGGTAAAGCCGTTTAAAAGTTATTCCAAAAAACCTGATTTGAAATTTTTTTATTTCTTAGTTTTTTCGAAATTTCTCAGAACTTACCGGTCCGAATTAGTTGAAATTTTCAGGAAATCTAAGTTTGATGGAACTCTTTAGAACGAAGTTTAGTAGGATCCAATCGGTTAAGCCGTTCAAAAGTTATAAGCGGGTCACATACTTACATACACACACACACACCCCCCCACACACACACCCACACACACCCACACACACCCACAGACAGGGTGACACCCTCTCGGGAGTGGTCAGGGAAGATTCCTAGGACCTCAAAACGTCGAGATCTGATGAATACTCGATTTTCGAAAAACGGGGTGAAACCAATAACTTCCCGATTTTAGAAAATTTTCAATTTTCTTAGCGTGAAGTTAAAAATGTTTTTATCAAAACGAATTATAGCCTATGTTACTCAGGGATGGTGTAGCTTTTTATTAGTAAAACTATTTTTTCAATCGATTCAGTAGTTCTAGAGATTACCCCCTACATACAAACAAACAAATTTTACGTTTTTATATATTTGTAGGCCATAGATAAAATTCCCCAAAAAATTAATTCCAGTTCATACATGGTTGGCTGGAAATGTTGTCCAAAGATATTGTAAAAAGAAACAACTGTTTGTTTGAGGAGTTTTAATATTAGCAGATTTAAAAAACAAAAAAAGTTATAAACAGGTTTCATATTTGTTTCAAACCCGTTTGGTTTCTTACATTTTGTGTTAATGCCTCGTCTAGTGCTCTCGACACATAAGATACAATTAGAATTTGTTAAAATAAATTTGTAATAGTCTACTAATAGCTTGTAAGAAGGAAAACGCATAAACAATGTTTACCTGCGATTAAAATCCTTACCCAAACTACTGTAGGCCTACTTCTTATAAACTAAATTGAATTTCATTCTCATTTGCATATCAAGACGAATGTACCGGAAGCGATTGTATGAGATGTTGTGGCCACCAATACAGTAGGAAGTGAATGGCGTAGAGCGGAAGTTACGTTGAACGTGGACAGTTAATCAAACTCCGATAGGATATGATAAACACGGTGCTTACCATTACGCGTCATCGTCACCACGGGAAGTGAGTGAGAATGTCGCGCAGGGAATAGTGCCTGCACCAGTTTATACACTTCGATATCCAATATTGTAAATTGTAATCCGGTCAAATTGTGATTTTACCTGGAAAGTTGAGTTGTAGTTTTGGTTTCTTCCATTTCATACGGGTGCTGACTGCTGAATCCGAATCTCAGGTTTGCTTTACAAAAATCGTGACGCAGCATTGAAAAAAAATACAAAAACATGTAGAAAATCTTTCGGTGGTTTTTAGCGAATTTCCATTGGAAAAATGAACTATCGCAGTGACTCTTATGGTAATACCTAAGGTCGGGAGTAGTAAATGAGCACCGATCATGGTCCCCGGAACACGTTTTGGGGTGTCAATAAAAATCATATATATCTATATATATAAAAGCCAAAACCCACTGACTCACTGACTCACTGACTCAGTCATCACGATTTCTCAAAAACTACCGAACGGATTGGAATGAAATTTTGTATGTAGCTTCCTCTAGGGCCATAGG
>JAGFPH010003249.1:0-13215 GCA_018207615.1 Philaenus spumarius | reverse complement strand
CGGATGGTGTAACTGTCAAAACAATCGGATGAAGGATAACAGTTAAGTTATGTGTACTAATTGGTTTGTTCAACTCGGCATCCTATACAAACACAGTAAATACTACAATATTGTATGGACATTTGTTGTCATTACCTTTTAACTTAGCTATTATCCTTCATCCGATTGTTTTGACAGTTACACCATCCGATAGGGAATCAAAAGGGCTACAAAAAAGGTATCTTGAAATTTTTCGTTAAAATGTACGGTTTTAGAGTAATTTAGGTTTGTAATTTTCAAATAGCCGCCATTTTGAAACGCATGATTGGATTTAATCGTTTATTTTTCTTGATGTATATCATTGTCAGGTTAAACTTCATACCAAGTTTGAACTCAATCAGTCAAACCGTTCTCTAGATATGAATTATTTTGTACAAAAAACAAAATGGCGGATATCTGGAAAACGAAGCGTTTTCGGACCTATTATTATAGGAACTTTTTTCATTATTTTCACCAGTAGAACACGTCCTGCAATTCTTTCCGTTTCTTCCTGATACACCCTGTATAAAAGCCAAATACCAGCTAGTTAGGGTCAGCTAGTTATCTTAATATTTTTACAATAGACAGAACAGAGTTCGCCATAATGAAAATATAAATGCATCAACGTACGGTGAATTGCGATGGGTCAATGTGGAGTTTCACCAAGAACCGACTGATGTATGTACATAAATTAATTAAATTAACTTATATTGCTAGACTTCTTGTATAATACAAACATTATTAAACAGATTAAGCAGTAGAGGAGTTTATAATGGGCTTTATTAAGTAGAATGGGTTTTAGGATAGACAGGAAAGGATGATTTATTTCGTCGTGGTAATATTTGGAGAAGCTGAACACGTAATAAGCGGTAATTCCATACAGCAGTAAGGAGGATTATAATGCGGTAAAATATACCAACAGTGTAGGGAAATACACCTGTGAATATCATGTTGAGGTGTTCAACAAATAATTATATAAACCATGATAACTAAGGAAAACGCTCCTTGTAAACTCAAATAAGTATATAAGCAATTAAAAATAAACGGTACCAGGAACTGGCACACACTTTCTCACAAACATATTTAAATTACTAAACAGATTCACTGTGACTTGAAGGGTGGGGTAGGAGAGGTGATTTTTTATTAAAGTTGGAGATTAACTAATAAATATTATTATTATTATCTAGAGAGAAAACTATTAGATCGATTTCGAACAAATTTGCACCAAACACGTCAATTAGGTCTTTATAGATGCACGAAAAAAGGTTTTGAAAATTTTTGAAAAACAACCCCCTTTATGGCCAAAAAACCCCAAAAATCAGTTATCATTATTATTATTATTAGCTAAACGCGAATTTTTAGAAATATGCTGTTTTTTCATATGGTAGGGCACATTAAGGGCTACAAATAAACCAAATTTTATCAAAATCGTTAGAGCCGTTTTTTTATAAAAAAAAATAATAGATTTTTTGGAGGTTTTTTTGGCCAAAAAGGGGGTTGTTTTTCAAAATTTTTCAAAACCCTTTTTCCTGCATCTATACAGGCCTACTTGACATGTCTGGTGCAAATTTTTTTGAAATCATTTGAATAGTTTTCGTCATTTCGCCAAGAAACCCCCAAACATCTGTTATTATTATTAGCTAAACGAGAATTTTTAGAAAGATGCGGTTTTTTTGCATATGGTAGGGCACATTAAAGGCTACAAATAAGTAAAATTTTATCAAAATCGTTAGAGCCGTTTTTTTTTTATAAAAAAATAATAACTGATTTTTTGGAGGTTTTTTGGCCAAAAAGAGGGTGGTTTTTCAAAACTTTTTTTCATGCACCTATACAGGCCTACTTGACATGTCTGGTGCAAATTTGGTTGAAATCGATCGAATAGGTTTCTCTCTAGCTTTGTATACATACATGCAGACATACAGACATACATACAGACAGACATTTTGTAAAAACCACTTTTTCCACAAAAATCTCAACATCGATTTTTTTTGCGATCACTATACTTTCTCTACAATATAGTATAGTGAGAACGTAACAAATGTTTGGACTTTCAGATGTCAAGTTAGCAGAGGTCTGTTTCACAATAGTTTGCACCCCGCAGGGGGTGCAGACTCGTTGCACCTACTAAAAGGGGTTTGGCGTAACTCGCGGTACCCGACAAACAACGAATAACAAGTTCAACACATACAATACATCCATCCAATTACATGCATACATGCATACATGGTTAAACAATACCTACATTCCACACTCACCTTCTTTTAGGATTTCGACTGTGCAGAGCCATAGTGCGTTGGGAGTGTCGAACCTGCCAGAGCTTTGACAACCTCTGGTTTGGTAAGGCTGGTGTGGGCTTGCTCTGGCGAGACGTATCTTGGTGCCAGTCTGGTTTCTGTCCAGGGACCACCCACATTCCATGGGAACGTTCCATGGTCAAGAAGTGTTCGCGGTGTTGAAGGAAGTCGGATTCTTCCTTAGTGCTATCGGTTTTAGGACTGATGTATCCAGTCTGGTTAAAAGAGTGCAGAGGCGTAATTACAAACTTGGAGGCCCTGGGGTAAGATAATTTTTGGGGTGTGGGGGAAATGTTGAAAAATTAACCACCAAAACATTCTAGAAATAAAATTACCACATTTGTAGTACCTATGTGTTTTAATTTATAAATACCTTATATTCCGTCTAGTGATCCACTTGTAGTAATTTCTCACTACCGCGGTTTCAAATGCTCATGCATTCATCATCAGGTGTATCACTCTTACGAGATCGTTAGAACATTAAAACAATTGTTAACACAACACATAACACAACACATACAATAATATAAAATTCGTTGCCGTATTTTTAACCGGTACCGGCACATGGTTCATGAACACTCTTCCACTTGTAGTAATTTCTCACTACCGCGGTTTCAAATGCTCTTGCATTCATCATCAGGTGTATCACTCTTACGAGATCGTTAGAACATTAAAACAATTGTTAACACAACTCATAACACAACACATACAATAATATATAAAATTCGTTGACGTATTTTTAACCGCGGTTAATTATACGAATTTTATATTATTGTATGTGATGTGTTAAGTGTTGTGTTAACAATTGTTTTAATTTTCTAACGATCTCGTAAGAGTGATACACCTGATGATGAATGCATGAGCATTTGAAACCGCGGTAGTGAGAAATTACTACAAGTGGATCACTAGACGGAATATAAGGTATTTATAAAATTCAGTGATCCGGAGACTATCTCAAAATGTTTTAATTTGCTCACGATACTGAATTGAAAATATTATATTAAAAAAATGAACGATTTGCAACATTATTTACCCTCTACCTCGATCTACCTCTGTAACCTGTGTCATTCATGCTACTAGAATATAGAATAGAATAGAAAAAGTACTTTATTTGACATTTACCAATTAATAAAATACATAAAAATAAATTTTACAAATTAACTTTAAAAAATACCAATAAAAAAACAAACAAACTCTTTTTTCACAGTACTGTACAGCAATGGTCATTTGACCGTCAGCTGGGTTGGCAAAACACATATTGTTTATTATTACATTATTATTTATCACCAGCTATAAAATTAAAATTAATTACATTTATAAATATATTTACAGTAATCCTTTCAAGAAATTAAAGGCTACTACTTAACTGTTCTCATAACTTAGGCTATATGAATTGGACTTAACAAAAAACTTTACATTAAATTTTGTTCCATAATTAGTTTCAAGTAACTTAAATTAGTTTCAACTTTTGATATTAAAATAATGAAAAGGAAATGAAAATTAAAAGTTTGTTTTGATAGTTATTGTAAAAGAAAATAATACAAGTGAGTGTGGGACATGATCTGAAATTATCACACAAGTTCAAAACGAAAGCAAACGTGTTGTTACTAGCAAAACACAATAAGTTACATTACTATTCGAAACTGGAATCTTGTCCATCCTTCAAAATTAATTTTTTCTGACTTTTGCTGAGGAAAATTCATCTCGCCGAAATGCCATCAGGAAATAGTTTCATTTGGAGCTTCCGTTTGGACGTCATTTTCTCTCGATTTTAAAATAAATGCAGGTTGATTTGATCGATAAATGTACGTGTTCAAAAACTGACTTCATTCCTTGAAATCGTGCGTCTGGTTGCCCACATATCCAGTGGGGTTAAAAGGCAGTCACTTTGAAGCAAGATTTTGGCTCTTGCAGCCTTTCATCCTCGCTCAGTCCATCAAAAGGCTTCTTTGTTCTTGCGATTCCTTTTTGGGCAAAACCGAGCTCTGTTCCCCAACTCGCACACATATTTGAAGATTCTTCGTTAAGTTTCACTGTGAAGTACTGAATCTTTTTTCTAAAAGGGTCTAGGGGCCCCCTGGCTTCAAAACACTTTGTGTTAAGTAAATGTTTTATTTAAACACTTTCAAAATCATATTTTATAACAATTAAGTCGTTTTGGATAGATTTCTCAACAAATGATGTCAAAAATACACTTTTTTAATTAGAAATCCAAGTAGAGCCATATGGCCGGAGGCCTCGGGATACATTGGATAAAATAACCCATGGTATCTATAAATCCAACGTGTGTACCAAATTTGGATCAAATGCTGCCGTCATGTGGCGCGACCCCCGTCTAGTTCACCCCTGCAGCTCCCTGACGATGGTGCGACTCCCTTTTTGGGCTGTGCCCTCTTGCGGACTTACGTGCGTTGTCAGAATGGATCGTGTGTGTGAAGGTTCTTCAAATAAGATGACGAACGACTGTTTCACTTCAAACCGTTTATTGAAAGCAAAACAATCTATTCCTCTGCTGGTCCGACTTATAACTAAACTAAACTAATGACCATGGTTAGTAACAGACTGATTTAGGCTTGAACATTTAGCTTCAAGCTGGCTCCCCCCTCCTTTAACTATAAACTGTGATGTCAACTATTGTTAGAAATGTTAGAATGCAAGTTATTATTTAGCACAAATACTATCAACATAGATCCAGTGGTCATTGTCATATGAGTTGGTGGGTACCCGTCACAGTTAGAGTGCAAACACATAGGCCTGTATATATGCTATATGTACAATTTTTAACAACACTCCAAAACGTGTCCAGTACCGTAATCGGTGTTCATTGACGACTCCCGTCCTTAGATCTAACCATAAGAGTTACTTCAGTAGCTCATCTTTCCTATATAAGTTCTCTTTTAATCTAACTCAACTATATTACAGGCATTACTGTATCACAATTGCAAAACAAAGCAAGCGCCGTTACTTGCAAGTCGTATCACGTCCAGGCCGATGTAATGTTCCGAAATTTCCACTCTACTGGATAACTGCGTTAGATACATGACTGGACTAAATCATTTCGTGTAGTCGAGCCTACGCTAAACTCGTTCAAGCGGTAATCATGCATTAATATTGTCAGTTACCATGACGACAGCAAATAACTCCACCGCAGTGACACATATTGTGTGCGTCTGTCTGTCAACAAGCTAGTTGTAATTAAATTTACGACAGCGGTTAAGCTGTTGATTTTACACAACGAACAGTAGCTGGATTAACGCAGAGCCATTAATTTCCTATAATATGTGTCCACTATATTTATGAGCGAGCCGTGCACTTTCTACGCGAAATGTATTTCAACTTGGACCTGTTAGAAAGCGTTTGTTTGTGTATAGTATTAGGGTTCGGATTTCCACCCTCTTTACCCGGGTTCAAACACTACTTTAATATGTTTAATAACAAATAAGGGACAGATCAAGAACAATGCACAGTGGCTCAGTGATAGAATGCTTATCTTATACTAGGGGCTCTGTCCCTGGACGCTTCGCTTCCCAACCCCGCCTCGGCCTTCGGCCTCAGATGGCTGCTTCGCTTCGTTCGCAGTTGGAAAATTCGCTAAAGAATCTTGTTAATCTTTGGCTCGTTTGTACGTAGGTGACCGAGCACAAATCAGCTGTTTTATTTGGCAGCTGACTCAAACTCATTAAACATTATCTCCATAAGATTAACATGGGAAATTTGAACGATTGTTTGGCGGAGCTCCTTCTTAGGTTAATAGCGGCTAAAGGGATGATTGGATCTTGAATCAGACGGAAAATCTTTTCTTTGAAATTTAATTTTCTACAACTTTTGTATTTAAAATTTTTGCTATCCCTTACCGTTTTCTTTCTAAATGCGCTCAAAGTGAAAAATTGAAGAAATTGAAAAAATCTAAAAAATCTTTCCCACCCAAAAGGTGCTTCCAAAATTTAAAAATGTTAAATTATGGCAATTTTCCCAAAAGTTTCTCGTCGAGAGCTTTAATTCAAGTATGAGGTCGAGGGGGTACGATTACGGGAAGTGCCTAATAATTAATGTCAGTGAAACCGGCTAGCTTTAAAAACGTTGGGCGGAGCTTCCCTTCTCGGATGAATAGTGGCTAAATGGATGATTGGATCTTAAATCTGATGAAAAATCGCTAGTCTGAAATTACATTTTCTACAACTTTTGTATTTAACAATTTTTGCTATCTCTTACCGTTTTCTTACAAAACGCGCTCAAAGTGAAAAAATTAAAAAATTAAAAAAATCGAAAACAAATTTCCCGCCCAAAAGGTGCTTCCAAAATTTAAAAATGTTAAATTCTGGCAATTTTCCCAAAAGTTTCTTGTCGAGAGCTTTAATTAAAGTATGAGGTCGAGGGGGTACGATTACGGGAAGTGCCTAATAATTAATGTCAGTGAATCAGTGAAACCGGCTAGCTTTAAAAACGTTGGGCGGAGCTTCCCTTCTCGGATGAATAGTGGCTAAATGGATGAATGGATCTTAAATCTGATGAAAAATCGTTAGTCTGAAATTAAATTTTCTACAACTTTTGTATTTAACAATTTTTGCTATCTCTTACCGTTTTCTTACAAAACGCGCTCAAAGTGAAAAAATGAAAAAAATTAAAAAATCTAAAAAATCTTTCCCGCCCAAAAGGTGCTTGCAAAATTAAAAAATAATAACTTCTGGCAATTTTCCCAAAAGTTTCTCGTCGAGAGCTTTAATTCAAATAAAGGTTGAGGGGGGTCCGATTACGGGAAGTGCCTAATAATTAATGTCAATGAATCAGTGTTACCGTCTAGCTTTATATAAGTAGATTTATTCACACACTTAATTATCTCAACTCGGTATCTAAGCTACTATTTAACATACAATACAATTCCTATACCAGGTATTCAGTTCACAAGACTGACTGGATGTACAATATCGGCAACTAAAGCGTTTATGTTAACAACCCCAAAAACTCTGAATTCAACGTGGCTTTAACAATGTACCAAAATACTTTGTTTTGCTTACTCAGTGTGTTAGACTCAATACGTCCTGCTCTTCCTTCACTCGAGATCCTTCCTGGACGTTCCAATGGTCCAAACTTTGAGCTGTCTCGATCTCCCGGCCTCACTTTCCTCAACAAACTGGCCCAACTCGCAGCCCCTCACTCACTGGTCACCCGATCACTCTGCTCTGGCCAAGATTCTAGTATTTATAGTATACTTCCTGGTCTGTCTTGCTGGTCAATATCTTTACATATAAAACACTAACTTTACCAACAAAAAAATTTGGAAAACGGTTGACCCTAAAGGCAATTTATGTAACTTCCCGCTAAGTTTAATTACAACAAACACTATTTTTGGAAATTTTGAACTGCCATAACTTTTGAATGAATAAACCGATTTTTATGCGATTTGCGGCAATCGATGCAGTTTTTTTAAGTCCATTGAAAGAATCAACAACAAAAATTTTTCAGATGAAAAGTTTTGAAGAAATTGAGGAAAAACACTTTTTTTGATTTTTTTCGTTCACGATATCTCGCGAATGAATCAACCGATTTTTATGCGATTTGCGGCAATCGATGCAGTTTTTTGAGTAGATTGAAAGAATCGGCAACAAAAATTTTTCTGATGAAAAATTTCGGAGAAATTGAGAAAAACACTTTTTTTATTTTCTTTCGTTCACGATATCTCACGAACGAATTAACCGATTTTGACCGGACTGGTAGCGATCGACGTCGCTTTTAAAGGTTAAAAGCTGATTAGATTTTGGAATTGATCGGTAAAGCCGTTTAAAAGTTATTAAAAAAAAACCTGATTTGAAATTTTTTTATTTCTTAGTTTTTTTCGAAATTTCTCAGAACCTACCGATCCGAATTAGTTGAAATTTTCAGGAAATCTAAGTTTGATGGAACTCTTTAGAACGAAGTTTGGTAGGATCCAATCGGTTAAGCCGTTCAAAAGTTATAAGCGGGTCACATACTTACATACACACACACACACACACCAACACCCACACACACACACCCACACACACCCACAGACAGGGTAACACCCTCTCGGGAGTGGTCAGGGAAGATTCCTAGGACCTCAAAACGTCGAGATCTGATGAATACTCGATTTTCGAAAAACCAATAACTTCCCGATTTTAGAAAATTTTCAGTTTTCTTAGCGGGAAGTTAAAAACTAAATATATTCAGAACCCCCAGATTAATCATAACAATAGCCAAGAAACACAAGTTACGGGTAAATTTTGAAAAAAGTTAAAAGGTAAAGTGAAATCTTGTCCCACAAACGAACAAGTGCTCACTTGTAAATCATGGTGATTGTTTACAATTCGCAAGCGTATTCTATAAAGTAAAAAACTAAAAATGTTTAAGTTGCTTGTGTCTTAATGGAGAGAAGTATCACTTATTTTTCTTTAGGGCGACTGAGATACTTTCTTCCCGTTAAGGAAACAACATTTTCACTCCAGAGACAGTTTCAATAAATAATTTGCTTTTTACTATGGAACAAACTTTAATAAAATATGGACATTTATAATTACAAAAACAATTGAGGTTATGCCAAGAATACACAGACACAGAAGTTCATTGATCCATTGTTGTTTCAGCAGGTGTTTTACTAACATATGATTTAGCCGGCGGAAAAGTGTTCATATAAAAAGCATTGACAATACTTTTCAGCTCGCTTATAGACGGGCGTCAAAGTAAACTCGATGATGCTTTTTTGATTGGTTCTTTTCCGCCCACCGTGGTTCTTTCTACCCTATTAATGAGGCAGAAAACACCTCTTAAAGTACATTTGTAAGAAAATATATTTACATGTTAACGTATTAAACAATAGTCTGTTAAGGTAGGTAACCTTAGTTACAGTTACGTGTATATATGTGTTCGCACTCTAGCGGCCGTATTTTAAGTCCGATTTAATCCAAATTTGGTACACATGTCGGTTGTCTACGTCGCTCGGACGGGTTCGTTAGCCAAAAAAATCCAACAACCGAAGCACGTTTTTTGACCGGAAGTAACTGTTTTTTGAGATTTTTCCTACGAGAATAAATGTTCTTTTAGAATTTTTCTACAAATATAAATGTAGGATGTTGTTCTGCACATTTTGTTTCTTTATGCGACCTCTACGAGAATAAATGTTCTTTTAGAATTTTTCTACAAATATAAATGTAGGATGTTGTTCTGCACATTTTGTTTCTTTATGTGACCTTATAGCTCGCTTGGTTCCCCCAAAATCGATCAAATCGTAAAATACCATAAAAGTACCCGGTTCAAAGCCATGTGGTGGATTTTACTATAGGGTTGGCGTGCGAAGCACGCAATGCATTGTGTATTGAAGATGTTCCCAATACGGTGATTGGCGTGCGAAGCACGCAATGTTTTGTGTTTTGATGATACTGCCGATATGCGGAATAGCGTGCGAAGCACGCAATACATTGAGTATTGAAGATGCTCCCAATACGAAGCACGCAATGCTTTGTGTATTTAAGATACTAAAAATACGCGGAATTGTGTGCGAAGCATTTTGCAGCTATTTAGCACCGTCGCGAATACACCTATTTCCCACATTGTTGATTGAAACCCTAAAAAATAGGCCTACAAACTTCATTTTGGAAATTTGCTCAACTCACGTCAGCGGTTCAGCTGCGTGGTCGAATTATTATTAGATATAATAGTATATTACGTTACAAGTTCGGTAAATAGGAGTACATGATAATTATCGCTCGAGGCGCAGCCGAGTGCGGGATTTCATGCAAGCACGGAAATTCCTATCGGGCGAGTTACGAACGATACTTTTCATTATACTTTACCAAATAAGTAACAGACTTTTAATAACAACATCTTTTTATTAAAAAATCTTTTTATTTAAATCATGTTTGATTTTTTTGTTATTTTTCCATTGACAAAATTGGTTGTATCATTTTAATTCTTGTCTTTTGATTTTCTTGACAGCAAATTCGCAGTTATTCGTTGTGATTGTTTTAAAATATTATCTGGAATTTCAGGGTTATTATATCAATCACTGAAATACATTATGGAAGTTTTTAGAACACTGTTATGATTTGTAATAAGATTAAGATTAAGGTTGGCGACACTGCGCGGACATTGGTGTAAGTAGGTTGGTTGAAATAATTGCACTGTCTGTATGCTTATAATAAAGATGTTATAAATCATTATAAGAGTTATGATTATTAATTTGAACAAATAAATATAACATGGTGGCAGCGGTGGGATTGTAAATAAATGTGAACAAACCAGATACTTTACGATCCAAGATAACAATGGAAATTCATACAGACGTAATACTATTCATATTTCATCAGATAATACAATATATACAGATAATAGCATTAATAATCATTCTGACAATGACAATGGTTTAAATAATCAAAATATTGTAAGTCAACAATTGTCCACACCGTCAACTAGTGCAGAAGACACTTCTGTAACAGATCTACACAAATATACAACTAAATATAGCAGAGTGGTTAATACTACTAAAAGATATCCTCAGGAATAAAAAATAAAAAAATTATAAGATTAATAATTATTAACTTGAACAAACGAATATAACATACACGAAACATGCATAAACCGCAATGTTTACTCTTATTTTAGACTTTGAAACTAGTCTGCCACAAATAAATATGGGCTATTATTAAAATCAGCTGTTTACATAAAACTGATAATTATATTCTTATTTGTAAAATCAGCCGGTGCACAGAAAATTGTCTGCGTAGTGCACGGAAAATTAATAAGGACTTACTTGTCTATGAACCGGTATAGAAAACAGCTGTTTTTGGTGTAGTATAATGAAAACTCTTTACTAATAATTTCATTATATTTTAAAGCAAAGTCCAACCTGGGAATGTTTTCCAAAACTTTTCTTGGAAGAGGCATCAAACTAACAAGAAAATCTAAAAAATGGCTTTCGTAAGTTACGTAAGGAAAGTAAAACTTCTGTGATAGTGGAGTTTAATTGTTTCAATGCACCCCCCCCCTTTATAAACGTACCTGTTTATCAGCAGAGATACAGATATCGGCGTGAATTTTGGCACTTGGCCTCGAGCTGGCGCGATGGGCAGGTTGTGAGGAGAAAGAAAAAAAAAAAATTTTCCCACTCCGCTTTCTAATGTGACACGTCCTTCAAACAAATTGGCGAATGTTTACCTCACCCTTAACACGTTCACTGCTACGCAAATTTCGTATTTCCTATGCTAGGAGCTGACCTTTTATTTTTTATATTTATAGCCTAAATGAGTAGAAATTACTTTATTTTTATTTTTGAACCTTTCTACGTAATAATCACTAATATTTTAAAGCTTATTAATGGCACATGTGCGTCAATGGCACACAGGCTTAAAATTGGCGTGCGAAGCACGCAATGCTCGGTGTATTGAAAATACTCCCAATAAGGGAGTTGGCGTGCGAAGGACGCAATGCACTGTGTATTGAAAATACTCCCAATACGGGGGTTGGCGTGCGAAGCACTGTGCGTCGGCCGCTTCTCATAGTGTTCAGTGTGAAGCTCACATGTGCGTCCTTAGCAATGAACGCGTTAAACAGAGATGTACCGGGTACTGATGTTGGTTAGTAGCGGTTTGCTCAAGTACCAGCATTCGTGCCGGTATCTGTAGGAAAACACTATCCATAAAGAGTAATAATACAGTGTTTAAACAGTAATTTTTTCAAATGAACAGTCATTTTGTTGGTTAGAAATCTTAATCATGAAACAAAAATCAATTCCGTCACAAAAATGCAATAAAAGTCACAAAGGTCGAACAACAATAGCTGAATCGATAAGTAGCTTACCATAACGGCTAATCGTTGTGAATTTAAAAGTTTGTTTTCATGTCCATAACGAATAATGTTACTGCAGAAAGAAATGGACGGTTATTTTTTATACGAATATCCACCTCGTAAAATGATTTACGGTTACATTGCAAAAAAACAAGCTATCGTTTACAGAATGCAGTTTCCTATCTGTGTTAATATTTGCATCAACAAGATCACTTGGCTTTACATCCCTTCCATCTTTTACTCCAATGTCCATAAAATGTAGCTGCAACTTTTATTCGATTATATAACGGTGCTAGCTGGCCCAATCCGGCTTTGCACGAATAGACAAATAAAATTTAAATGTATATTAACCAATAAATATATATCAATAAATATATTATACTATGGTTTTCTTATGGGGATTTTTAGTAATTTTACTCCTCAAACCCCCTTAAATTCCCGATTTTTTTAAAGAGATTTCTTAGCGAGCACCTAGGGCCCTAGAGGAAGCTACATGCCAAATTGCATTCCAATCCGTTCTGTAGTTTTGGAGAAATCGTGATTTTGTAACTTTGACCCCCCCCCCCAAATCCCCTCTAAAATTTCGAATTTTTTCAAAACCTTTCTTAGCGAGCACCTTTGGCCTTAGAGGAAATTACATACCAAATTTCGTTTTAATCCATTCAGTAGTTTTTGAGAAATCGAGGCGAGTCAGTTAGTGGTATTTGGAGTTTATATATAGACTAGCTGACCCGTACGGCGTTGCCCGTGGTGGTTGGTATTTTCAGTCTTTTTAACGTAATTGTATTCTTTTTAAGTGTTCAGTCAGTGAGTGGTACTTGGCTTTTATATATATAGATCTTAAATAATAAAAGCACTATTGTCATAATAATAAAAGATCTGAAATTATGATTTTATTAACTTTGATCCCCCCAAACCCATCCTAAAATTTCGAAATTTTTTATACCCTTTTTTAGTGAGCACCTATGGCCCTAGAGGAAGCTACATACCAAATTGCATTCCAATCCGTTCGGTAGTTTTGAAGAAATCGTGATTTAATAACTTTAATCCCCAAACCCCCCAAAAATTTCGAATTTTTTCAAACCCGTTCTTAGTAAGCACCTAGGGC
>JAGFPH010003248.1:125467-158642 GCA_018207615.1 Philaenus spumarius | reverse complement strand
TTGTTTATTATTGATAAGGTTCCCTTCATTTTTATCATTTAATTTAATTGATTTTTTAACCTGCTTATTTATTTGATTTTCACACCTTAACTTTAAACACTTCCCTTTAATTTGACTTATTGCCTTTTGTTTATTTATAAATGGTAACTCATATATTATTCCTTCGTATGACCACCTTATAAATCTTTTCTCCATATTTATTTTCGCCTGCATTTCATACAATGCATCACACCCTATAAGTATTCTGGATTTTAACCCTTTCACAATTAATAATTTTAAATCCATTTCTTTGTTTTGAACTTTATATTTTAACATAATTTGGCGGTGTACTTTTTGAACTTTACCTTTAAGCGCTCCAATTATTTCTACGTTTGCTACTGGAAGTTCCATTATTGGTATTCCTTCCGCTTTCAGCTGCTCGTAATAATCCTGTTGCATAACTGTTATTTCAGATCCAGTGTCTATTTCCATAATAGCCTGTAAATGACCAATTTCCACTAATATCGCCGGGATTTCCTCTATTGGTTTATCTTTAATAATTTCCTCCCCTTCATTATCTAACAAATCCTCGCGAATATTATAGTGTATATTACTTAAGGGTTTCTGTACACATACTGCCGTTTCATTTTTAATTACCGTGTTTTCCGGTTTTTTAATTAACTCCCTCTTAATTATTTTTTCGCCCCTTCTATTTACTTTATTTATTTGATTTTTAGTTATATCATCAGCCCTAAAACTCCGAAGCCTATTTTTCAGAACCTCCTTTCCTAGTTTCCCTGTTTCGGCTTTGAATTAGGATTTTGATTTGATGGACCGGGTCTTGGGTTATTAGGGTGTATGGTATTTCTTGGGTTTTGCGAATAGGATTGCAGGTTAGGTCTTGGATAGGGTTGGGGGTTTTGCCTGTTATTATTATTATTATTCGGCGTTCCTGTAGGCCTATTTCCCCTACGCGCTTCCTCCATCATATCTATACTATTTAGAAATTGTATGGCTTCTCTAACCGTCTCGCTATGCTTTCCCATTGCCGCTAACCTAATCTGGTCATTAAAATGCTGGAATATAGTAAACACTAAATATCCCTCCGGAATCGGTGGATCTAAATCTCTAGCCTTGTTTACTAACTTACAAAAATAATCTGCTCGCGTAAGACTACTATTATCATTATACCTCCCATATTCTATTTTATTTCTTATTAATTTTTGCTTCTGTAACGACCAATAATTTTTTAAAAAACATTCTTTAAACCCTGTGTACCCTATATTTTCTGTTTGCATAACTTGCCACCATTCTAATGCACTACCCCTTAATTGTCGCACTGCAAACTTTAACTTTTCTTGATCGCTAAAAAATGGATTAGTTTCCTCGATCAAATTTTCTACCTCCCTTATAAATTGCTGAGGGCGTTCGTGTGGATTTCCCCAAAATTCTATTTTTTTACACTCCCCCTCATACCTCGGCATTACCAGGCTCCTAACCATACCTGGCTGTCCCCCTAATTCTAACACTTTTTGTTCTACCTTCGTTACCCTATTTGTAATTAATTTAAAATTTTCATCAGTTTTCTTTTTAATTACCCCGGTAGATTCTTCTAACAATTGTATACTGCCTACAATATCCTCAAGCCTTTCTTCTACCTGTTTGTGTTGACTTAAACACCTTTCTTTTTCTACATTTATTTCCTGCGATACTCCTTCCAATTTTCCTGAAATTAACGTATATAATTGTTTCTGCTCTTCTTCTCGCCACCTCCTTTCGTTCGCTTTATCTTCTTCTATCTTAGCCTCTTTTAGCCGCCTTCTTTCTTCTTTTCTTTCCTTCTCTTCCGCTTTCTCTCTTTCTCTTAATTGTTTCTCCTCTGCCTTCTCTGTTTCTCTTAACTGTTTCTCTTCCGCTTTCTCTCTTTCTCTTAATTGTTTTTCTTCAGCTTTCTCTTTTTTTAGCATTTCCATAAATTCTTTAAGTTCTTTGTTCGCCATTTTGCTCTTAGAAATTTCTCCTTATTTGTCGGAAGTAAAATATTCGTAGCCTAACTACTTTTATTTTATTTTTCTTAACTTTTTTGAAAACCCCCTTTTTCTATTTACGTTTTTACCGCGACAAATTATTTCTAAGGTGCTTGGCCTACTCCCCCTCTTAAACTGCGGAATACCAAACCCGGGAAATATTTAATGTTGATCAAATTCACTAGTATGTTTACACAATCTAACTTAATTCTTATTATAACACATACATATAAGCACAAATAATTTATTCTGTCAGTTCTGGACTTTATTTAACCTTCCGTTAAATCGTGCCCCACGTTGGGCGCCAACTCTGCAACGACGCACGAGTTGCACGACGCTGGGGGAGGAAGTTTGTTTTCCTTTTGTCCCCACGTTGCGACGTCAACCCTGCAACGACAGACCTTTTTTATGACGTTCGGGAGCCACCTCTGCAATGTAGCCCCGACGCTATTGTCTGTCTGTAGGATTTCCCTACTTTGTTACAGAATAAAGAGATTATATCACCTACTGGAAGTTTAAGGCAAATTAATTTTAATAGCCTAGGTGATATAACTCTGGTTAAGATAACTATGCCTATAGTCACCTTAAATAAAAATATTTTATTAAATTCCTTCCAGTTATTCAAGTTACTATTAACTTTAAATTTGCTCAGCTCAGTAATTAATATTATATTTATTTGACAATCTCCGAGGAGTGAGAACAGTGGAACTTTACCTAGAATAATTAAATTATTTGTGCTTTGTGAAATTTCGTTGGAAATGCCAACTTTGCGTTTCCGCCCTTCAATATTGATCATACACTGAAAACAACTTATCATATATGATACTTAGATAATAGGAATCTCTTGAACAAGGTAAATTAATTATATTAATTGAAATCAAAAGAAAATTTATTCAATAAAAAACTCAAAATACTCTGTGGTTCTTTCCACTACAAAAACATAAATTTTACCCTAAATTTACTATTTACATAAATTTCAACTCTTTTAGGTAGAACCATTTATTATTCATTTATACTTAATTATTCCTTCCTTTTTAATATTTATTATTTAATTATTTAATTATGAAAATGATTTTATATATTTAATTTACAAGATTAATCATTTTATATTTTGAAAAACCTAATTTTTTATCTCAACCCAGTATCAATAATTATTTAAATTTAACTCAGGCAATATTTTAATAAGGGATATCGTAACTTTTCTGACAGACCTTTTATTACTGCGACCCTGGACTCTGAACACCTTTCCCAAGAATGTTGATGGAAATACAGCTTCCCTGAAGTCCGGTTATCGTTGGTGCGGTTGAACGTCTGTCGTGGTCTCAGCTTTTGCCTGGTTTGACTTTCCCTGATGTCTTCTAACGCCTTCCCTGATTTGGTTTAACGCCTTCCCTGATTTGGTTTCCGCTTCTTATTCCAGTAGTCCTTCAAAGTCCATGTGTGGTTCCAGTTATTGTCATTACATCAGTCCTGTGATTCCTGTAGACTACGTCATTTATAGATTTTTTGACGCACCCGCTATATAATTAACTATAGCGTAATTCACTCAAACTGTTCAATCGTTTTTTCACTGTCTGTAATACTAACTGATTTTACACTGTCTTTGTTCATTTAACTCGTATTTACGTTTGATAAGATTTTAGTGAAAACTGTTACTTGAAATATTATATCGCATAATATTATAATTAATTAATTAAAATGTTCACTGTTTGATTGACACATATCTTACTGCTGTCTTTATAAAACACTGCTTCTAAGTACATTACAATAACATCGCAGATCCGTCTAACAACGTCGATCTAAAAAAAAAAACTCAAAGAGTGAGAGAGCGATTCCAGATTCCAGATGAGCGATAGATAGCGATAGCTCGTTAGATAGATAGTTCCGCGGCTCCCGCTGTACTCCACTTATATAGCCTCCTTTGCCGCCTTCCGAGTACCAACTGCCTTTCTTATTTTTCTATTCCTTGTTCGATATCTTGCCATGCAACTTGCATTGATTTCTTTAAGTTTTAGGTTGGTACTACCCCCACTAACTTCTTCGTTAGGCCTTGCCATCAGCTAATCTAGATCTCCCCTCCTAACATTTTCTCCTATTGTCTTACGTATTTTCCTCGTAGTTTTCCTTTAACTGCTTTTATGAACTTGCGGTTTTCGTAATCGTATTCCTGATACATTTTCCTTTCTTCTCAAACTTGAGTGATGGTCGTACTACGTTTGGTTCGCTTATGGCGCTGCCTCGCGTATTCCGCGGTTTTTCCTCACGAAAACTTTTCTGGTTTTGAAGGAAAATCTTTTTTCTTTTTTCTTCTATGTTGGTTATTATTTTATGATATATTAGCCAAAATTTCCATTCTGTCCGAAGATTTTTCTTCTGTTTTTGGGACTTGCAAAATTTGCCAAATTTACCATTTACTTTTGAATTTGAATTTTAACTTTAAAATTGATACTTTCGATTGAGATTTACAATTTTATACCCTTACTACTTTCTTAACACTATGTTATTATTTTTACCACCTTTTTCATTCTATTTTTAGCAAAATATAGGTATGAACTTTCTCACCTATTATTTTAATTAATTAACAATTTATAAACTTTTTATCTTATAAAACTTTTACTTCTTTACAACTTGTTTACTTTTTCATTTTCCCTTTTTCCTTTTTTTATGGTGCTTTTTCACCTTCAAACTTTAACAATTATCTCTAACTTTTAAAATACCAAAAATTCCTTAATTTGTTATTTAACATTTTTTATACAATTTTTCTTACGCTTTTCAAAAATATCTTTTTCATTTAATTTTGATGAAATTTGAGAATTTCCTATAACTTTAACTCTTTATAACTTTAACATTTTTTATTTTACAAAATTGTGACTTCCATGAACAATGTTTCCACCTCCCGTGTTTCACATTTACCCATAAAATTCATCAATTTTATACTTTTATTTAACACCTTATTCCTGTATAAAAATAACTAATCTTTCTAAGTCTTTCAGGCAACTTGAAACAAGTTCCTGGACAAAAGTCCATCTCTGTTGACACAGTACATTTGGCCGGGACTTGTCGTATTCTAATCTAGTTAAGTATAGGGTGTACCTCAACTTCTGCTATGAAATCTTGATTTTTGCAGTTTTACAACAAAACTCAATTTTTCACGCATTGCATAAGGTTTATCCGTTGCAATATATATATATATATACATATATATATATATGAATTTTAATGACACCCCAAAACGTGTTCTGGGGACCATGATCGGTGCTCATTTGCTACTCCCGACCTTGGGTCTCACCTTAAGGGCCACTGCAATAGCTCATTTTTCCTATGGAAATTCGCTAATAAACGGAAAAGGATTACTGTAATATAACTCAAACATCTGTTGATATCTGCGTGTTTTGTAGAGAACAAACGTATTGCGAGAATTTTCAACAAACAGGGCATTGCGTGCTTCGCACACCAATTTTAAGCTTATGTGCTATGGATATAAATGGCTATGCCTATGTCCGCCTTAAAATATTAGTGATTATTGCGTAGAAAGGATCAAAAATAAAAAAATAAAGTAATTTCTTCTCATTTAGGCTATAAATATAAATAAACGGTATCAGTTAACAAACTTTCTCCCAACTTACTGTAGTCAAAATAATATTGTTTTTAATAATTTTATTTACTACTTTTTAGAACAAAACAAAAAAATAATATTCTACCTACGTCAATCGTATAAAAAAATTATTGTCTCAGGCGGGATTCGATCGCGCGACCTTTGAATTACTGGCCGTGCTCGCTACCGTGGTGCTACCCCGTGCGGCCGCTACCGCGATGGTAGATTGACAACACAAACTTGTTTATTTTTAAACATTTCCCCATAGTTATAAAACGCCGAAGTTTTGATAAAAGCGGGTGGTTTCATTTTATTTGGCATCTTAAGCACTATAAATACTGGAAATTTTATCAAAATCGTTAGAGCCGTTTTTGAGAAATTTTCATTTTTGTCATTTTTATGGGTTTTTAGGGGTAAATTACCCTTAAAAATTACAAATTCCAAAAAATGAAAAAAACGCCTGGAGATATTAGGGTTTAGTACCTACATACCAAATTTCATGAAAATCGCACCAATAGTGTCCTCTCTGGTCGTGTATACATACAGACAGACACCACTCTAAAAACACTTTTTTGGGTTCAGGGAGCACCAAAACAAAAAATTCCACTAAAAATATTTTTGGGTTCAGGGAGCACCAACACAGATAATTGCACTAAACAATTTTTTGGGGTTCTGAGAGCACCAAAACAGATAATTCAACTGAAAATTCAAATTCGAACATTTTTACGAAAACAATACTTTCTCCATATACTACGTATAGGGTGGAGAAAGTAAAAATAAAAGGTCAGCTCCTAGCACAGGAAATACGAAATTCGCGTAGCAGTGAACGTGTTAGACACCAATTTCCATGCTTATTTTTAAAATTTAGATATAGTTACCAATGCAAAATATTATAGGATGTAAGGAAGATGAATGGTTTTGTTTTGTTAGAGTAAAGTATTTTTGTGGAACCTTCATAGTTTTCTTATTTAATAGATCAGATCAAGCTCACAACTCACAAGAGAGTAAGGCTGTAACCTACTGCATCCGTGCGTATTGTACGTTGTAGTTTAATCAAGCAAATCTAAATATCAGTATGCATGCAATGCACAATGATGTGAAATATGTTGTTGGATCCTCTGTTGTGTTGTCTATTTTATAATTTAATTTAATTTGCACTTTTTAAACCTAGTGTTAATTTTTACTGCTAAATTTCGGGATTTCACCCTACCCCCCCCCCCCCCCCGGCTACGGCCTTGGTTGTTACGTATTACAGTACAACTAAAACAGCTGATTTGGATAATAAGCTTAACACAATTTTAGGATAGGCATATACTGAACCAACACGCGTTTAGATTTACTACCATAGCAACCAACTTGGCCAATTTAGAAGCAGGTAATTATTCTTCACAACCAACAGTTTTTACTTTCTCCACCCTATACGTAGTATTGTTTTCGTCCAAATTTTCGAATTTGAATTTTTAGTGAAATTATCTGTTTTGGGGCTCCTTGAACCCCCAAAAAATTGTTTAGTGCAATTATCTGTGTTGGTGCTCCCTGAACCCAAAAATATTTTTAGTGAATTATTTTGTTTTGGTGCTCCCTGGAACCAAAAAGGTGTTTTTTTGGCGATGTCTGTCCGTGTGTCCGTGTGTCTGTAAGGATGTGTACAGAGCTGGAGACCATACCAACGGTCCGATAATGATGAAATTTGGTATGTAGGTGTAGTTCTGGCATATCTCCAGGCGTTTTTTCATTTTTTCAAATTTTTGATTTTTACGGGGGTTTTACCCCCTAAAAGTTGCCAAAAACAAGAAAAATCTAAATTCCTCAAAAACGGCTATCTAACGATTTTGATAAAATTTGGCTTATTTGTAGCCCTTAATGTACCCTACCATATGAAAAAAACAGCATCTTTCTAAAAATTCTCGTTTAGGTAATAATAATAACTGATTTTTGGGGGTTTTTGGCCAAAAAGGGGGTTGTTTTGCAAAATTCTCAAAAATTACTGAACGGATTGGAACGAAATTTAGTTTGTAGCTTCCTCTAGGGCCATAGGTGCTCACTAAGAAAGGTTTTCAAAAAATTCGAAATTTTATGGGGGTTTGGGGGGGTCAAAATAACTAAATCACGATTTCTCTAAAACTACTGAACGGATTGGAATAAAATTTGGTATGTAGCTACCTCTAGGGCCATCGGGGCTCAATAAGAATGGTTTTCAAAAAATTCGAAATTTTAGGGGGGTTTGGGGGGTTCAAAGTTACTAAATCACGATTTCTCTCAAACTACAAACTACTGAACGGATTGGAATGAAATTTGGTATGTAGCTTCCTCTAGGGCCACAGGGGCTCAATAAGAAAGGTTTTCAAAAACTTCGAAATTTTAGGGTGGTTTGGGGGGTTCAAAGTAACTAAATCACGATTTCTCTCAAACTACTGAACGGATTGGAATGAAATTTGGTACGTAGCTTCCTGTAGGGCCATAGTGGCTCACTTAGAAAGGTTTTCAAAAAATTCGGTTTGGGGGGTTCAAAGATATTAAATCACCGTAGGTACTGATATGAAATGGTTAAAAAAAAATCGAAATCTTAGGTAGGGTTTGGGGGGAGGTATCAAAGTTACTAAATCACGATTTCTCCAAAACCACCGAACGGATCGGAATGAAATTTGGTACGTAGCTTCCTCTAAGACCCTAGGTGCTAGCTAAGAAAGGGTTTAAAAAATCGAAATTTTAGGGGAGGTTTGGGGGGTGTAAGTTACTAAAACTCCCCATAAGAAATACATAGTGTAATTTATATTCATTGATATAATATATTTTTTGTTAATATACATTTAACTTTGATTTGTCTATCCGTGCAAAGCCTGATCGGGCTAGCTAGTATAATAATATAATATGGATGTGTGTTACATGCATCTAATATTTTCCATGGTAACATTTTCCTACTTTTGCAATTCTAAATAACCATCTCCTATGCTACTCTTAGGAAGGTATAAAGTTTCAACTGGGAGAAAGTATGTGGCAGTTATCTGGTACCGTTTATTTTAGGTTTGCAAACACAAACAACGAAAAATGCTTAGTATAATATCACAACTCAAGCACGTATCACTATTAAAACTATCCCAACTTTATTATTTACCAGGCATATTTGATCAGTTTGAAATACCGTATCGCATTTTGGTCATAATTTATAACTTGAAAATTGTCTCTTTTCTATATAAAAAGCTCTGCCCTAACTAATCGCCATTCCCGTCAATAATCTGTTTGCATTTGCTTAAACGCAGGGTTGGAGAGCAAAGCGAGCAGGTTTCCGAGCCCTCTAATAATTTATGTTTATTTGACAACTTTACAATTTTTGTTCTATACTATATTCAACTACATAACATATTAGCCAATTATTTAATATAATACAACTAGCTGACCCGTACGGCGTTGCCCGTGGTGGTTGGTATTTTCAGTTTTTTTTAACGTAATTGTAGCCTATTCTTTATAAGTGTTCAGTCAGTCAGTGGTATTGGGCTGTTATATATATAGATCTTAAATAATAAAAGCACATTGTCATAATAATAAAAGATCTGAAATTATGATTTTAGTAACTTTGATCCAACCAAACCCCTCCTAAAATTTCGAAATTTTTCATGCCCTTTCTTAGTGAGCACCTATGGCCCTACAGTAAACCACATACCAAATTTCATTCCAATCCGTTCGGTAGTTTTGAAGAAATCGTGATTTAATAATTTTGATCCCCCCCAAACCTCCCCTAAAATTTCGAATTTTTTCAAACCCTTTCTTAGTGAGCACCTATGGTCCTAGAGGAAGCTACGTACCAAATTTAATTCCAATCCGTTCGGTAGTTTTTGAGAAATCGTGATGAGCGAGTCAGTGAGTCAGTGAGTCAGTGGGTTTTGGCTTTTATATATATAGATATACTCTATTGTTATAACCTATAATTATTAGACTCAATAGAAGCATATATTCTGGTACTCGTGACATCGCCTATAAGTAAAAACTAGTGTTATCTGAAGTTAATTCTTGACTACTTAAAGTAAAGAAATCGTAGTTTTGTTAATTGTTTCAAAAGCAAGTCACGCTTGCAATACGAGGTCTCGGCCTCTACTTGTTAACCACTATAAAATTAACAAAGCAATAGATTGTTATAGGTCTGCAAAGTATTTGAATTCAGTAAAGGTAAAATCATATTATATTATTTGAATATAATATATATTTTCAGTCAATGGTCCCATCAGACTCGGTCTATCAGGTATAAACAACACAGATGCACTTGTGATTTGTGATATGTGCAAGTGCAACAGACGATGTCGCAACAGCAGTCTTCACGAAAACCCGTCGACTCTGGGATGCCGATTTGTGAATATTACGGTTTCATACTTATTGAGAATATTATTGACCTAGCGAAGCGAGGTCTCCGATTTAACTCGACCGTTCGGCATTTCGTCTGTGTGTCTGTCTGTCTCACGATTACGGCCAAACGCCTTGACCGATTTTGATGATTTTTTGCATGAATGTTCCTTATTCCTAGGCCGAGCCATGAATATATACAGTTTTTTTCCATTTTTAACCCCTTAAATAATATAAAAATGGCGGCCGGACCGTTTCTCTCAGTGTAAGCTTTTTTCCAAAGCCAGTTTAAAACCTAATAACACTTTGCGAATAGCAAATTTGATTTTCAACAGAATTGTATTCTTGATTTTTTTCCGTATCTCTAACGGCAAGCTCACAAAATGGCCGTAAACTTCAAATTTTTTAAAAATCGTCCAGGTTTTTGTATTTCAACCATGTTTTTACGTTCATTCTAAACCAATTCAAAAGTGTTCCATAGCTTTTGTGTAGATAAAGGTTCAAAGAATTCATATATGCCAGTAAAAAAACGATTGAAGTAAAATTAACAAAGTTATTAGTTCAAGAAACAAGCATGTTCAGTAACGAAAGGAAAAAGTTCAACTTTAGACCTGCATAAAAAGTAGTAAAAGTTATTGTCAATTTTTTTCATAAATGTAAAAACGTTTCGTAATTTAGTTCTAAATAGAATTGTATAAAACTATTTATCAATTTCAAATTTCTTATTTTGAAAACACCAGTTTTTATGTTCCTACTACAAGACTGCTAACAAAACTAGGCCTGTTTTTAATGGTAAAATTTAGGAATATATCCTTTGCCCAAAACTGACATATAATAATAAGAAAGTGTAGAGAATAAATCAAAGAATTAAACTGTATACTTGTAAACATGGGTTGAGATCACTATCACGACGTTTTAACATCGTTTGTTTTCATTATTTCTAATATTGGAATATGATATGGAAGTTATGGAACTGTAAATACATTGTTAATTTTTAGTTATTTAAGTATGTAAATATTTAATTCTATGTTGTCCCTCTATTCCGCGATATGTTTAGCTATCTTACGCATTATTAACCAAAATAAAACACAATGCCTCTAAAAGAAAATCTTTAGCAGTAGAAATCCCGGAATAGCTGGAATTGCAAAATAATGTTTCACTGGCTAAACCTTCTGCTGACTTCCTTACTGGCACACTATTTTTAACCTGAGCTCAAAACCACATTTGTTATTTCAACGAGCGAGGTCTACTGTTCACAGAACTACTAGTATCTTTTGTAATGCATTTTCTTGCGAATTGTTTACGTGGATTTTAGTAGTCCCAATTCTAAGAACAGTATAATGTAATGCAACTTAGTGAAATTCAATAATGCCCTAAAGTGACGATCATATTTTGATAACACTCTCAACATTTTGTTTTCGCTATACTTTCACTGTCAAGTACTAGCACCAATGTTTTTTTCTGTGAAAATCTTGGCTGCAATACTGTCGAAAATAGAAGGGAAATCGCGAATTCAGCAACATTTTGGGTAACATCTTCAAACCTGTATATATTCGAAACAAAAGTGTTTTGATATCTTTTAAATATTTTCAAACTTTAACAGCTCCGGAAGCCATATTTGTATTTTTGGTGTACCAATCTTTAATTCCCAAAATGTATTAGCCTAGTAGTAAAATAGTTGTTTACGTTCTGATTATTGGAACATAAGCGGGTTAAAATGCTTACTAACTCAAAACATTCAAATAAAACAGTAAACTATAACACACAGTCAACTGCTATGCTTTCAAAGTTTACCACCCACTCATTTATACAAACACAACTGTCAATCACACTCAACGCCGGACCATTTGTACAAAATATTTTTAATAAACGGTATCAGTTAACTGACACAAACTTTCTCCCAACTTACTGTAGTCAAAATAATATTGTTTTTAATCATTTTATTTACTACTTTTTAGAACAAAACAAAAAAATAATATTCTACCTACGTCAATCGTATAAAAAAGTTATTGTCCCAGGCGGGATTCGATCGCGCGACCTTTGAATTACTGGCCGTCCTCGCTACCGTTGTGCTACCCCGTGCGGCCGTCGCCGTGATGCTAGATTGACAACATAAACTTGTTTATTTTTTAACATTTCCCCATAATTATGAAACGCCGAAGTTTTGATAAAAGCGGGTGGTGTCATTTTGTTTGGCATCTTAAGCACTATAAATACTGAAAATTTGATCAAAATCGTTAGACCTGTTTTTGAGAAATTTGCATTTTTGTCGTTTTTTATTGGTTTTTAGGGGTAAATTACCCTTAAAAATTAAAAATTCCAAAAAATGAAAAAAACGCCTGGAGATATTAGGGTTTAGTACCTACATACCAAATTTCATGAAAATCGGACCAATAGTGTCCCCTCTGATCGTGTATACATACTGACACACTGACAGACAGACACCACGTTAAAAACACTTTTTTGGGTTCAGGGAGCACCAAAACAAAAAATTCCACTAAAAATATTTTTGGCTTCATGGAGCACCAACACAGATAATTGCACTAAACAATTTTTTGGGGTTCTGGGAGCACCAAAACAGATAATTCAACTGAAAATTCAAATTCGAACATTTTTACGAAAACAATACTTTCTCCATATACTACGTATAGGGTGGAGAAAGTAAAAAACATCAATAATTGGGCTCGTTGCCTTTATTTCTTTTAAGCTATGCATTTTGTTTGAACAAAAAGCATCTTTCTGTAAAGTTAAGCAAAAAGTTAGAAAATTTAAGGAGGCTTTTACAGAAGGACAGTTAAACTATAAAGATTCCTTGACGACACAATATAGATTAGGCCTATACGTAATTGGTTCTTACACAAGTATTTCATATTCACCATCAACATTACACAAGATGAAAAATCAGAAATATATTTATTCTCGTATTTTTTTAAATATAAATGCAATAACACATCCACAGTCTACAGATAGGAAATGAGCGCGCGAGCGGGGTATGAGAAGGCTGCTAATGTCGCGTTGTGGAATGCGGTCTACTGCCAACTTGATTCAACATCTTCACCGTGCTCCGTGATGATCTTGCATATCATTGTGGCAGTGGTGTGAACATCCTTGACCTCTGGTGTTGCCTTTGATACACCGCGGTCTCGCAACTACGCTAATATCAAATTTTCTTGGATATATGACATTTCTTCGCTCGGCGGACTCGCTAATGTTAATTCGTTTAAAACCAGACAATTATTTGGCGATTCTTTTTCGCAAGAGACTGGAAACCTTTATTAATTAGAAGCGGTTAGCTATACGTCAGTTTAAACACTGTTTTGGGTAAAAAAAAGAAAGGGTGGGAGAGCTTCTAGTATGGTTGTGAACAGAAGTGGCTCATTTTTCTTTAAAACTCTTAACTATTTACAAAACTACTTTATGATCTGAACGCTTTTATCCAATAACGGGTAAAGTGTGTATTAACATTCATTACGGTTCGGCAGGAGTGAACAAATATTTCAGCGTTGATCGCAGCTCTCCAAGTGGCTTCAAGTGCGTTTCATTCTTCCGCTAGCAAGTATAGGGTAGCTTTATAAAGGCGGAAACTAGAGGGTTACAGGCGTAACCCTGACTGTAAATGTACTGAAATGCGCTTGCCTGACAATGGAAGTAATGTGTTATTAAACACAGCTGTCTCTCACACATTCAAAACTAACGGATATTTTATTTTTCTAGTAATCTTCCGCGAGCAACAAGTTAATGGGACAACCTCCACTAGAGTAAGAACACAAAATCAGCGCTTACATGCTTCCAAAATAAAGCAGTATTTCGTCATCAATTATCAAAATGTATTGAAATTACTTTTATTTGAAAGGTAATTAAACTTCAAATGTTACATGTAAAGCTTTTTACATTTTTGTTATTTGTATTATTGAGCGTTTTAACATTGCTCTTATGGAGCTGAAATTCAAGACGATGGTTGGGTCTAAGTTACTGTGCAAATCATTTCAGGTTCTAGGAGATTTAACCCTAAGACAAAAGGTTAGCCTCTCTATTAAATTTTTAATATTTGGCTAAAAATAAAGATGTACCACAGTTCTTAAAACCATTGTCGATTTCTAACCATTAAAATGATCATTGTTATTTATAGTTTCTTTAAAAACAGAAAAAAAATATAAATCCCTAAACTAAAAACTACATCTTCTGTCATATATAAAAATATGATTTGTCAGCGCAGTAGGCTAATTAAAATATAGTAAGCTAAGTTGTAATTACATTTATTTTATAAAAAAACGGTGACACATTAAAATAATTCGACCACGCAGCTGGACCGCTGACGTGAGTTGAGCAAATTTCCAAAATTAAATTTATAGGCCTATGTTTTAGGGCTTCAACAAACCATTTAGGAAATAGGTCTACTCATGACAGTGCTGAATAGCTGCAAAATACTTCGCACGCCAATCCGCATATTGGGAGTGTCTTCAATATTCAAAGCATTGCGTGCTTCGCACGCTATTCAGAAAATTGGGATTTTCTTTAACACAGAAAGCATTGCGTGCTTCGCACGCCAACCCCCGTATTGGGAGTATCTTCAATACACAATGCATCGCTTGCTTCGCACGCCAACCCCACGGTAAAATCCACCACATGGCTTTGAACCGGGTACTTTTATGGTAGTTTACGTTTTGATCGATTTTGGGGGAACCAAGCGAGCTATAAGGTCGCGTAAAAAAATAAAATGTGCAGAATAACATCCTACATTTATATTTTTAGAAAACACTCTAAAAAAATTTCATTCTCGTAGTAAAAATGTCAAAAAATAGTTACTTCCGGTCGAAAAACGTACTTCCGGTTGATGGATTTTTTTGCCTAACGAACTCGTCCGAGCGACGTAGACAACCAACATGTGTACCAAATTTGAACCAAATCGAACTTAAAATGCGGCCGCTAGAGTGCGAACACATATATATATAAATATATGAATTTTAATGACACCCAAAAACGTGTTCTAGGGACTATGATCGGTGCTCATTTGCTACTCCCGACCTTGGGTCTTACCATAAGGGCCACTGCAATAGCTCATTTTTCCTATGGAAATTCGCTAATAACAATAGTACTTTGTATTACAATAGAAGTACAATACCTTTGTGATCTGAATGACCAAATATACAAAATCAAATCTAAATTGTTTATATCTTCCAAAATCTTCGACTGAAACGTTTCTTGATAACTACCACCTATTGCGTAAGGGGTGGAAAAGCAGGGATTTAATTAATAATATCTCTTAGTATTCACACTATCAAATCAATGTTACTGTAAATGCCATAAATATCACCAACATCTTTTGTCCGAAACGTTTTGCTTAATAACTGCAACCCTTAGAGCAAGAGGCGAATAAAGTTGTTTTTAATGCTTAGCTTATGAGAACTTCGAAGTAAATGGTAGTAAGTAGGAAGTTTGAAATCTACATTCGCTTCTAGACCAAGCCGAAACGGATTGTTTATGTATGTATATTGATGATTTCTATAATAGGTTGATAGCCTATTTATTGTCTTAGTCGTTACATTATATCTAAGAAGTAGCCTACATAATTATTTCATCACCACCTCAGTTAAAGTCGTCAACGTGTTAAAATTTCCTTCTTGGTAGAAGATCACTTCACTGAGTATTTACATTTACTATGTCCTTATTTGACTGAGTTGGTGGGAAAGATTGATTCTTAGGTTCGCTAGGCTTCAGCTAGGTACTTGCTTTGTTGCATTGCGACACATGTAACGCTCTTCTTGTTTCTTCCCCTACACGTCCCTGGCTTTTCTCAAGTTGAAGGCGTTCGAATCATCAAATTATAAATTTCTGTTCGCTTTGAGAGAGACAGCTTGCGGGTGTCCCCATCCGACCGCTGCTTCATTCTCGGTGTAGGATTTGTGCGGACTTTCTTTTTTTTTTGTTTCCATCTTGGCAGAGGGCCATTCTTACTACTTGAACCAACTCCATATATACCACACGTTGGACACGAAGATAACATAGCCTTCGGTTAACGTTACCTCCATTGCATTGTACGTCGATTGAAGCGTAGAGATATCATGCCAAAATGCTAGTGGACTTCTTGTTTATTTTACCGACTGTCACAAACAATTTGCCTACACATAGAAGAATATTCAATCTGAATATGTTCTTTAAAACCTGAGGCTCGGGTCGTTCGTGACCTAGGATCCCTCCGGCTTCACCGGATCATCCAAGAAAGATAGTCAAGAGATCACCTTACCTAAATCCTCTAAAACCACCACTCTGATGGACTGTGCGCGCTGATTACTGCATTTGCACACAAATCTTTCAACGATCCTTCTCAGGACCAAAAATAACAATCTTCGGTCGATGGCTCTTATAAAGACCAAGAACAAGTCACCTCAGTAAACGGCCCTTTCAATGTTCAAAAGAAAACATCCCTTGACAGCACTCCTTAGATTCAAGAGCAACACAATAAAAAGACATCAAGCACTACCTTCGATGCATTTACTGTTGTTGAAAAAAGTAGCAGGAAAATTTCCAGCTAGTATAATGCCTCCTAGACATAAATAAATTCAGCTAGTGGGAAAACCATTTCCCCAAAAAGGAAACCATTGTGTCAATAACGTTGCACTGCCCCAAGAATTTGCAAAACATCGCTAGACATAAAGCAGATGTCTAAAGGCACAATAAAAATGTTATGTTATTGCGCCAATGTAAAAATTCAAACCCCTACATTTGACGAAAATCGTCAAATTCAAAATGCCCTAGTCTAACATGGATACTATTTCCACGACTTCACGCCTCCTTAGGAAAAGGAAGTGAAAGTAGTTCTTAAGGGGACCCGTTATATACCACATAAATTAAGGATGAACTGGAATCCACGAGCCTGGTCCAACTTCAATCATCCCCTAAACAACGCAAACAAGCGTCCAGTTAATGAATTTCTCATTGAACTTCAGCAAACCGCAAACTCCGTGACGTCTATAATGACAGACACGTTCTTTATCCACAGTTACACTCCACGACCTGGTAAAGCCTGGGCATCGCCCTAACTGCCAGCATGTTGTGTCAAATTTACTGGCAATCACGACTTTAAAGACTGCACCAAAACCCGGAATACCGCAGCAAAATGCGTAAACTACGATGATCCTAATCCAGCCAATTACAGAGGTTGTCCATTTTAAGCTAAGCGCTTTCATCGTAATCAGCCCACAGCTAAAACCCCAAACCAATTTCTCGCCAGACACCACTACACCCACCAATCTTCTGTCTCAGAGACAGTATCTTCTGATGACGAACCCAATGGAACATTCAGTTATAATTATTCCTCCCCCACCACCAAGGCTGTAGCTCTTACTAAAGTCCAGTGGCTGATCAAAATATACATACAGTTCCTCGGCGCCAAAGCCAAAACTGTTATCCCAGTAAATTTAAAGGCTACGAAACCAACCCGTCAAAGGCCAACGAGTCTGGGGCACCCTCAACTCTTCAGCAGGAGTCATCAGGATGTCGAGTCACCTTGAATTTGATGCAAGATATCCTATAAAAATCTCATCTACCGATGAAATTAGGTTAACAAGCTTTATAACTGCGCCAAATTTCATTGTGAAACCTTCGTCTGTTCTGGAGAAAATAGACTGTGACAGACAGATTGGTCACGAGTGAATGGATGTTTTCAATTCTTATAACAATTAACATTTTTAATCTGACTCCTTATTCGCCAGATGTCCTCCTTAATGTCGTATAAAATAGGCCCCCTGGAACTTTCAATAGATGTATATTGTTATATCAGTTTTGAAAAAATCAAAATACATTTTATAATATACATTTTGCTACAGTATGCTCACCATTACTTTAATACATTTCGTAGAACAGTTTACAACTTTATGAACAATGTTTCCAACGCATCCTTAGCAAAATAAATTTATGTGTTTGGTATTTTTAGTTAATGAGGTGTAGGACCACCGATAAACGATAATTTTCACAGTTGTTTAAAAGTTACTCAGAGAAAAAAAGACACAAAACAAACAAACAAGCAATTTGCTTGCCATATTGAACAACTATTCCACCGGAAGTAATCGACTCCTTTCTTCCTTTTTCTTAACTTAGCATTTAGATCTCATTTGTAATTAGGACTCTGGCGGGGTTACTGGTGACTTGAATTACAGAGTTTAGCATTACATCGACCTCTTTAAATTTTTTCTGGAATCACCATTTTGATTTTGAAGCTATGGGACCTTACTTTAATGCGTGTCCGACAAGCATTTGATCGATTTTTATAACTATACTAATTCAATTTTGAATTAATGCCTGGCAAGTTGTAAGGGAGTAGAGACCACTAAACTTAGATTTCTTGTTGTTTGGTTGATTCTTCAACTTAAAATTAAATGTTTTTTAGTTTCCTATTGGAAACGATCTCTATTTTTAGCAATAAACGTATTCTATATAAGTATAATAACAAGAGTAAAATACTGTTGCTATTGCTAAAAGTGTCCTATCGTAAACAGGAAACAAATAAATTGCAGACTCTTGTAAAACTTTTAAACTTCAGATTTTTAAATTGCAATTGTCTTAACGCAAACTACAACAGGTGGTGAAGAAGCCTTGTTTTAACTGTTGAATTTTTCGTAACAAAAAACGTACACTAGTAAATATAAAAAGCCTTCAGAATGAATATTGCACGGAGACGCGGGAGAAGAGAGAGGGAGTCAAATATTGGTGTTAGCTCGCTGGGTGTGGCAACTAGCGATTCGGTCGATATCCATTAGAGTCGGCGAGTGGGGGGGCGGGGGTTCCATTAGTACCGCGTCGAGACGCTCACACAGAATGCTAATTCATGCACACAGCACTAGCGCCACCTAGCTCCGTCTAATCACATTACCTCACAACAATAAATATGCAATGAAAGGAAGTCAACTTTTTTCGGCCTTTTTTTATGTCCTCGTACATGTAGGCCCAGTGTGTAGAAAGTTTTGTGATAGGGGAAATTCGAATGTTAAATTGACTATTTAAAATTTCTCTCCACCGTCCATGTTTTTCTGTTTTCAGAAGCGACGTAATAGTATGTTACACTGTATTGTTCCAACACCGTGTTTTCTTAACTGTGCGGTTGCCTTTACGCCTGCAATCTATGTGTGGTTTTCCTCTAAACATTTCACTTTAGGTTCAATGTACAACCTGAACATTCAATACTAATTATTCAGACAAAATATCAAGACTCTTCGGTAAAGTATTATCAACATACCGTATTATGATAGTATCAATTATCAAGACTCTTCAGTAAAGTATTATCAACATACCGTGTATGATAGTATATGATTATTAAGACTCTTCAGTAGAAAAGTTCACAACATCAACAAAAATACAATAATATTAAGAGTATTGAGTAGAAGATTTAACAACGTCTGTATATACAAAAAAATTATCAAAACTCTTCAGTAAAACGATTCTCAACATCAACAAATTCAAAAAATCAAGTATCTTAAGTAAAAGGGTTCTGAACTGCTCCATAATATACATTATCTTCAGTAAAAAGGTTCACAAAGTTACAATTTGAACAATAACCACTTATACAATAATATCAAGTTAACAGCAGTCAGCACCATCACGCAGGAAAACATTTCTCTCCAACAACACAAACAAGATGAATTTCATAACGATGCTGAAGGGTGAACTGGAAGCCAAGGGGATCCAAGTCAAGTAGGGAGTAGAAGACGCTGATGTGCTGATCGTACAGACTGGTGTCTCAGTTGCCGAGGATTACGACAGTGTTGTCATTACAGGGGAGGACATTGATCTACTGGTGCTGCTGAATACTTTGGGGTTTTCAAAGAAAAACGGCTACTTCCAAAAGAGTGTGAAGGGGCTACTTCCCCAACCGTCCTTTATTCTTCCCACTCTTTCAAACACGGGCCACAGGTGTTCTGCGACACTACCGATAGCTTCGACACCACGTGTCTTCAGCACCCTTTGGAATTTTGAAGAAGAAGGTGATACAGACGTATCAGAAGAACCCCGGCCTCTCCGAGATGTTTGATATTTTCAAGGACCCCGAGGCAACTCCAGCTCAAATTGCTGACGTTGGAGAGAAGTTCTTGGTGAAACTGTATGGCGGGAACATTGGACATGACAACCTCGATGACCTGAGATACCGCATTTTCACCACTGTCGTGGCAAAGCCGAGCTGCCAACTTGCCAGACTGCCTCCAACCAGAGATGCCACTAAGTACCATTCATTCAGGACTTACCAACAAGTCCAGACGTGGATGGGAAGCCAAGGGGTCTACGAGAAGTTGCCATCTGCTTGGGGATGGTAAATTACCAAACAAGGTGGATATTATTATTCTCGTCATCCTGAAGAAGTACATTTTTTATTTTTAAAACCCCCCTCATTATTATTCAATCTTGTAACAAAGTCACTAGAGTTAATTATGTGATTCATAGACCCCGACAACTTTCAAAACGACGACGACGATTAAGAGGATGGTGCAGCAGAACCCAATCGCTTCAAATTGTTGGTGGCCTAATGAAGTTTTTACACATAAATTGTATATACTTGCATTATTGGACATGAGTTTTCTTTACATTGTAGAAAAGTAAAATTTCTAAACGATGATTACACAAATAAATATACGTTTTAGAAAGAAATTGTAAATACAAAAAATAAATTTTGAAACATTAAATTTCCAATGGTATTTGTTTTTGTTTTTTTTTTGTTTTTTTGAGATTGGATGGTTTTTAGTAGTTGAAATATTCCATAAAATCACGCGTTACAAATTTATTATCGCGGCATGGAGTTACTGCACTATAGTGAAGTCTGCCGGTTGTAGGGTTAAAGAGGTCTGCACCACTCAGAGGACCCCCCCCCGCGTGTTCCAACATGTCGATATTGATGAGTTATTACAATAATTACTGTAGAACTAATGGTAATTGATAGTTAGATGGCCAAAAACGAAGGTTTTGGCCAATTTTTGCCATTTTGAGAAAATGTCTCTAACTTTGATCGGCTGTATCTCGGTTAATATTTGGGTTAGGAAGAAGTTTAAGGATACCAAATTGTAGCAAATTTACTGCTCTATAACTTTAAAAATAAATGTTTTGGTCGAAAACCGCTTAATTTAGAAGTTATAAGTGAAAACCCCACAAAAGTCCGAAAATTTTGAAGTTTTTTGGCCCCCCCAAAATTAGCACAGTGTCCTCGAGTTGGAAAACTTGACAGAGTCATCCCAAAGCACCCCCGAACAACCTGTAAAAGTTTCATTAAATTCGGAATTTTTTCCATCAGACCCCACTTTTTTTGCTCCGACTACTGGACTATCTTAGGTCTTAGGATCTCTGAAGAACGTGGTGTCGGTACGGTATCTTAGACTCAACTAACTCGAAAAATCCCCGACTTTAGGCTTCTCGCCTCTCCCTTAGTCAAGAGATTTCCCTTCGTTAAAAAATGGTGAAAATTCTATTTTGACCGTTTTAATTCTTCTGTTTAAGTTTAAAATATACCTTGACTTTATCATTTCTTCCTGTACTTTTTAAAATTTGCAAATTGGTGCCGAATTGTTCAATATTGTATTGTTTTCATTTTCTATAATTAGTCCTACTCTTGACTTCCGGCGTGGCATCTTCGCTCTCTCTCTTTAAGTCGGCCTCTGGTTTGTTGACTTAGCCAATTTTTGTCATTTCTTGAAAATCCAATGTTTGCATTGAATTTCCAAAACCGCCATAAATTTTTCCTCCTTGGCCCGAATTCGGATTTGATGGTCTCATATTGTTCGTGACGACCTTCTGCTCATGTAGCTCTTTGAAATTGAAGTCGTACTCCTATTATTCACCACGTATCCGCTTCGAAAGTTTTTGTTAAATTTTGAAATTTATTTTCCTGGAATTTATTTAATTTTAAATTTTCTTTCTTCTATCCTCTTCAGATTGTTCCCAAACGAACAAAACTGACTTAGGTTCTTCAATAGTTGCGTTGGTTCTCCAGATATCGTCCGTTTTCTGAAGCCTAACTTTGCGCTGCCGATTTTGATTTTTTTATCCCCCCCCCATTTTGACTTTTCTCACATCTTTTGACATCTCACGCGATATTACAGCCCTTTAACGATTTTCTAACAGGTTATATTATTTAAAATATATTTTTATCATTATTTTCCCTTTTAGTTGATTTGAAAATTCTTCCTTTTATTTATTTAATTTGTCGAATTAAATTTTAATAATGACCTTTTGTTGAAAAAATGCATAGTTGTTCTTTATTAGTATAGTTATTTTCCCCTATTTTCTCTTATTTGAATTTCCTTTTAGTATAAAGTTATAGGCCTTTTTTTGTCTAAGAATGACTTTAAAACCCCCATTTCCCAATATTGAAGATACTCCCAATACGGGGGTTGGCGTGCGAAGCACGCAATGCTTTGTGTGTTTAAGATATTCCCAATATGCGGAATGGCGTGCGAACAATTTTGCAGCAATTCAGCACCGTCGTGAATGTACCTATTTCCCAAATTGTTGGTTGAAACTCTAAAACATAGGCATATAAACTTAATTTTGGAAATTTGCTCAACTCACGTCAGCGGTTCAGCTGCGTGGCCGAATTATTTTAAAATTTAATTTAGTTAATTATTATTCTCCCCTGTTAGGTCTCTATTAGGCCTATTTGGTTTTTTTAATTTATTTAAAAGTTTTTTATTTTTGATCTCACTTTTTGTTCTGTAATTTCTGAACTAATGACTCTACTAAATTTCTTTTAGTACCTTTTAATTAGTTTGTCTCCTCCTTCTAACTGAAATAAATTTAAAAAAAATTCAATTATAAAATTTAACATTGGTTCTTATGATCCTAGCAACAAAGAGACGCGGCAAACTCTTGCAATGTTAGACAAGAATTTTCCGGTTCTATCTTGTCAATTTAACTTAACATTTTTCAGATCTCCTCTGCCTGCTATTATATTATAATTGATTCTTTTATAAAAACTTTTCTAATTTTACTAATAACTTTTATAATATCCAATTTTCTTCAAATACTTAGACTATTCTTTCTTTTAATGTTGTCTTGTTTTGCTGATTCAGATACTTTCTTTCAAAATTTGAATTTAATAAAGTAGTTTTCTTATTCTTTAATTAGCTAGTCTAATTAGTGCCTTGCTACATGCTAATTATCCGTCACAAGATGTACGCACACTTCAAGCTCACACACTTTCGCGAATATTTTCTACAAACATAGATGCGTGTACAACAGAAATCTACCATTTGCAATATTTTGCAAGAGTTCAAGAGTATTTACTACACACATCTTAAGGTAGCCTATACAACAACAATCTACCCTTTGCAAACGCTCGCAAATAAATGAAAGTTAATTTTCTCAAATGAACAAATACTATTTACAAACAGTTTTTCTAGTCCTCACCAGATGTGCACGAACAACGAATTCCTGTAATTATTCAGAACACTATCAAATGTTTGCAAACATTCTCGGAAGAAAATACTTTATGTGGGCATTTAGTGAGTAACGTACCTTCACAGATGGTTTACAAAATGCTATTTGCTGCAATTAGAGCGTTTCTTTACATGAAACATTGCGTGCAAAGGTTGTTACTGTAAAATCATTAATTTTGTTCAGAGGCTAAGCCAAATATTCCGGCAGTTTATCCGTTCAAACAATATAAATCCCACTGCTAACACAAAACAGGTATAACTTTTATTTTCATTAAACTGCGGACCCGCTGTTCTGTCACAATTACAATTCTCGACTGCTTTTAACCCGGCTTTGGTGGTTTGGGACTCGTTATTCTCCCAGGTTTTAATAACAGCGAATAACAATTTCATTTGTTTGTATAAAACAGGAAACGGATCCACTGTGCAAATAAAGAGTGAAAAATGTCGTGTCAGAACCTGTATGCGAGTACTAGGACAGCAGTAGTTGATTAATCGTTACGCCTCCTGCGAGAGGATTAGGTGTGGGCTCTATTAAACAGTTCTAAAACATGTCAAATCTGGAAAAGTTTGCTGATTATTAGATTAGTTTCTGTTATATTAGTCAAGTTTTCAGCATATTGGGGCAGTTCTCTAATTACACACAGTATTTACGCGTACTTTTGGTTTAACTTGTATTTTTAACGTGTAAACTTCTATAGGCGCTCGACGTCCATAAAACTTGTATACATGTAAGGAGAATATATAGTTTTCTTGTTGTTGGGGGTGAAACGGATTTTATCGTCACGCGTTTCACCATTAGGCCAGTCGGTAGAGGTAATTTTAGACCAAAAGTTCCAGTAATTTACAATACGGCTGATTTTTTTTATAAGTACATTCAAGTATGTAGATTAACATAAAAAAAGTTTACCACTCTATCGATTTCCCAAAGTCGAAAAAAAATCGATTATCATTTTTTTTCGATTATCCTTAATATTTCGAGCTGGGATGAAGATAGAGAAAAATAAAAAATACCAGCGTGTAGGTGAGGTATTTTTCAACAAAAAAGGTCATATGTATTTATTCCGTCCGAGCAATGGTTTGTCTGGAAAAAATTCGAAAATGCAGGTATGTATTTTGCAGCAGGGGAAATCACTAAAAGGGGGCATCTTATTCATATATGAAGCGTTGGCTCATTCTAAATTGGCCAAATTTTAATATATCGAATTGAAACTTGACGTAGGAGTTAAAATATATATTTTAAACATTTATGCTGAGCCTCAGCTTGTTATCTTGAAAATGACCCGATCTAGGAGTTGATTTCGATTATCGATTTTAGGAGTACCGGACCCACGAACTAATTTCAATCTATTCCAGTTTCGTCAATTTTTGGAATATCAACACCAAATTTGTTTTACAAGTTGAGTACACCAGTATAAATATTCTTAGTAAGTATGAACGATTTTTTTCTTGTTATTTTTAAAAACGAGGCGCTTGAAAATAGTCTTCTGTTTTACCTATCTCGTTTTAACTATAACACTTTTGGATTCAACGACTCCATTTTCGACATTTTTGAACATATCGATTTAAAAATTGGTAAAGAAGTTAAAAATACAATTGTTTTTTGCTATACTTATTTAAAAAACTATATTTTCAAAAATGACTAATCTGCAGCTGATCAACTCAAGCGTTTTGATGAAAAATCTAAAATTATACTTTTTTAATTTAGCCTACTTGTGCTTATAAAAGTGAATAATGAAAAAGGTTTATACTCCTTGAACTTGTTTGAATATATATATTTAACTTGGAAAAAACTTTCAGGTTGATATTTTGAAAATTTTCTAAACTGGAGCAGATTAAAATTAGTTCGTGGGTCCGGTACTCCTAAAATCGAGAAACCCATTGATGAGTCAAGTGGCTCTAGATCGGGTCATTTTCAAGATAACAAGCTGAGACTCAGCATAAATGTTTAAAATATATATTTTAACTCCTATGTCAAGTTTCAATTCGATATATTAAAATTCGGCCAATTTAGAATGACCCAACGCTTCATATATGAATAAGATGTCCCCTTTTAGTGATTTCCCCTGCTGCAAAATACATACCTGCATTATCGAATTTTTTCCAGACAAACCATTGCTCGGAGGAAATAAATACATATGACCTTTTTTATTGAAAAATACCTTCCCTACACGGTGGTATTTTTTATTTTTATCTATCTTCATCATAGCTCGAAATATTAAGAATAATCGAAAAAAATGATAATCGATTTTTTCGACTTTGGGAAATCGATAGACTGGTAAACTTTTTTTTATGTTAATGTACATACTTTAAGGTACTTATAAAAAAAATCAGCCATATTGCTAATTACTGGTACTTTTAACCTATACCGACTGGGCTACATGCATTGTTGAACGCTCTATTTTGTGAAGCGCTCCTAATGTGAAACGCTCTATTCCATCTGTTTGAAAAAAGTTTTGGTCTTGCCGAGATTCGAACCAGTAGAGTCCATCACCAAATACTAGCGCCTTAGCCAGTTAGGCCACAATCTCACTGCTAATTTAATATATTTGAATTAGGTATATAAGTATAACAGATTGTCCAACGTCATAGGCTTAATCTGTTAATGCTAATACAATGTATAGCTTAATTAGTGTTACCTCTGAAATGGACATTATGGACATTATGCTTCCTCATTTCGTAAGTTGTGTTATTTCAAAAGTTTACTTACACTTCTCCATGCAGGTCTTAAGCACACAATTACATTTTTCTTAATTTGTTTTATAGGCCCTAAGTGTTATTTCTAACTAAATCACAAGTGAAAAAACAAATACCAACACCGGGATTTGACCCTGGACAAACTAATGACCTGACCACCAACCTATCCTGGTCATGGTGGTTGTTGGTCGATGTTATCTTACTTGGTTAACATACTGTGGTTATTATTGTATACTATTGTTTCTGTATGTTTAGTGGCTTGGTGAAGGGAGGACTTGGAATAAATCCTTAACGTATTATACGATATTAAGAGTACAAGATAATTATTTAATGATTCCGGAACAGCGAATAAAACAAGATTACCTTCGGCTAAAATTGTTTAAATAATATTAAATTTATTTGGACGTTACCTCATAGATCTTTTTTCAAGTTTGAAATACTTTTTATTCAACGTACGCCTTTTTTTAAAGCAATTTTTAATATTATTAGCAGAACCTTATGTGGTACACTTTAGAGAAAACTCACAGTGAGATACAAATTATTTCTCTTAGAGTAATAGTAAATATTTAATAAAACCGTTTTCAAATACTGTTAATAGTTCCGTTATAAACAATGTCATTTACGACATTACCTATCTTTTGGAAAAGACGTCATGAGTATTTTCATTGCTGTGAATACACAACTATATAAAAATACATAGGCTTATTGCTAGTTTTGTTAATCATTTTAGTTCTGCAAACATTTACTATACAGGGTAGGTAGGATATAGAAAAGATAAAATCTAATTTTTTTTTATTTTTTATACGTAGACACGTTCAGTATGATTTGACAAATTTTCCAGTCGATGTTACTAATGTCAATAAAACTAAAATTGTGCAACCGTTTTCTAAATCTGGCATCAAAATTATATTCTACTAGTGGACCCGCCAATGCTTCGCTATTGCTGTTGCTTGATTTACCTAACCTCTAAAATTATATTCAGTTGTTGATCGAAATCAGCTGTTGATCAAAATCAGATGTTTTAAGCTTTTCATACGAACAGTTGGTTTTTTGTGTCCCTGATAAAATCAAAAGAAATATTTCTTCTTCTTCCTTAAGATTGACCTTCCATAAGATTAACATTGAAACTTTGAGGGCCACTGGGGCGTAGCCCTAATGTCCTAGGACTTCGGTAAATGGCCTAAAACCTTCCCAGGGTTAACCTGTGTGTTACTGTGCAAAATTTCAAAGCAATCGGATGGACGGTTTGGTAACGCATAAAGGACAAACATACAAACGTACAGACCTACATATATTGAATTTTATATATAGCCTATAGATAAAAGATGTAAATTATGTGACTAAAAAAAACCCAACAAACTAGGAAAGATTTCCAGACAAGATTCATCTTACAAATATAGTGAATGAACGTTGTTAAGAATACATTGTGAAAAGTCAAGAAAGAAAATTCCAGTGTGTAGTTTTAATTGGCGTTAATGGGATTTCATGTTTTTAATAAAATTAATAATTGAAAGTGGTAATTTTTCTTAAAATATTTGTCATTTCAGAATGCTTACTTTGACTTACGTTTATAGTAGTTTACGCAACGATTGTATAATGAAGGCCTTTAAGCCACGAGTGAGATGTAAGTTGGAACACGAGCGAAGCGAGTGTTCTAAATATCTCACGAGTGGCTTAAAGGCTGAATACAATCGTTGCGTACACTACTTTATCTACGACCAAAAATATACAGGCTATTTGATGTTTGATGTTGATTGTAGATTTAATCATTGAATAAATCGACCAAAGCGAACTAGGTTTCTTATCTTGGGCCAATTCCTCAAAATACGCAATGAAAACATTTCTCGGAAAACGAACTAACACCATTTCTAGTTTTCCACTCCATAAACTGGTTATAAACCTTTTCATAACGAAATTTAGATTTTTCTGGCAACAAATTGTTCAGAGCCGAATTTGCTTTTGTATTAATTTCCTCTGGAGTTAAACAAAATTCATCACTATCACTCATGTTGGCGGAATGTGTCAACTCACGTTTGAGGTTAGTTACAATAACACACTAACATCCGGAACGTATGGGTACAATCAGCTGATGTACGAATAGCGATATTTTTATTACAACTCTACTTCCGTCAAATGACGAGCTCTCATTGGTCTAGAGCCTATTATGTAAAGTGACTCCTGTTAGGTAATGATATCATTACCTAATCGGGTTGGCTTTTGGTTTGTAATGTACCTCTTTCTGATGTTACTTGTAATAGCGTTATTGGTGTTTATTGCAATGGCCGTAGATAAAATTAATATTATTACATGTATCCATCAAATAGGGTTCTTTACTTTTTCTATTCGACTTGGAAAGTAAAATAAATATTTTAATATATCTCTATTTTTCAAAAAAATTTATTGTATATTTTTCTACCTATTGGTAACTTAAACGTTTGTAAATTACAGCAAAATAGTTAATTTTTGAATAGAAATATCTTGTTTAGACCGAATATAAATAACACTTACAAACTTTTCAGCAACCTTTTACCAACACATGTTGTTGCTGAAAATTTGTAAAATATGATAAAAGTCGGATTTTTTTAATTTATAGAAACACAAACATGTTTAGGCCTATAACTCCAATTTCAAAACCAATTAGCGAATAAACCATGGAAAAAAGTTAGTCGCATACAAATTTTAATTATAATCGTACAGTATGGAATATTGTATAGATTAAAGGTACTGAGCCGATTTTGTAAAAATGTAGCCTAGAACCACCCCAGTTAAAAAACCACAATTGTGAAAAATATGATGAAAATAGGATCAGTGGTCCTCGAGTTATTAACACTGAATAGGCGATACTGTATAACGTATTCTAAATAAAAGCCCAAAAAGTAACTACTTTAAAGAGGGTGGCGTGCTACCAATTTATATTTTGGTATAAGTTCCTCAAGTATTAAATAAATGATTTCAGCCAAAAGACAATAGCCTGAAACGATGGAGATTGTCATTAATTAAGGCACAAATTAAGGCACAAACAAAACCTTATGTCGTCTTATTGATTTAAACTTATATTGTATTTATATGGGTTTTTAAAATAACTGAATAACAAAAAACACTATAGTCACCCTTACTTAAATTTGTGGCACAAGCCTAACATTTAGAAAAGTATTAACTATATATATCATGACGACTAATTTGGTTATAATTTTTCAATAAAGGTTTCCTGAAGCTAGTTGGTATTTTTTGTGTAAGAGATATTAGGTTCGACTCCTGGAGGAGCTGAAGAAGGTATACGGTGTACAGCAAGTAAAGTATACGGTGTACAGCAAGTAAGGCCAACGATTGTGACGAACTCTAGTGGAAATACTAGAAATACGGTGACCGTAACTAAAAAACTAAAGTTAAAGAAGGCAGTTGCTTAAGAAATTTGGGCAATATTAAAACAAGTACAGTACTGTAATAAATATACGAGTAATTTACAAAGCGGTGACGGGTACAACCCAATCAAAGTTCATTAAGCTATTCATAAATTCAAAAATAAGACATCAAGGACCTCTAATTGAAAGAATCAATCCAATCCACGCATCATTGTTTCCATGTTTGCCAGTCAGTTGAGATGACATCTTTGTTTGCTTCATTAGTTGCAGTGCCAAAGGTCAGCTGTTTTCCTTCCGTACGTGTTACCAACCTGTGAAGTCTAATTAATTAGGCAAGAATTAACTAGTTGTAAGGCCCCGTTAGAATCTCCAATCTGATGGTAAGTTTTCTTTTCGTGTGTGAAGTTTGTCGATGTTCTTCAAACACGGGGGTCTCTGGGATTTCTTGTAGCAATTCAGTGTTTTGTTCGCAAAAAAAAAAACTATTTTTTTCTTCAATAAAAAATGAAGGTTAAGGTAGGCCTAACTACAAAAAGTAACTGCAGGCCTACATCATCTACTCGTACAAGACTCCATGATTCACAAAACTATTTTATAAATTTGTTTGTTGGTTATTATTGTTGTTATCATTATTTGAGTCGCTTACACATTTTACCGTGACCGGTTAGCGTGATTAGGCCTAATCCAGGATTTTAATGTTTTTAAAAAACGTTTTGTGTGTTTCGTAATGTGTTTTTGTTTTGCGTGATGACTTCTAATGTATCTGACGACCTGATGATGGGATTTATTTCATTTTATGTGTGATCTGAAGATGGGTTACCCAAAACCGCTGCAATCACCAAGTGATTTCAGGTTTGGATAAAGACAAAAAAGCAGGTATTGTAGGCTACTTAGTTAATTAATTGATATTATTATTGTAGTTTATTTTATTATTTGAATTTACTTCATCATTCCAAAACGCGCGGCTCTTAAGTAAACTACCTCCTTCAACTGTTGTGTGTAGGCTACATTTATAAGAACATCCGAGAACCTGGAGTGCTTCACACGCAAATCCCGAGAACGAGATGCTTTAATGAACACTACAATTAATTTAGGTAGAACGTTTTACTTATGTGTGAAAAGGAACAATACATTTTTAACAACGTTACACTTGCAATAGCTTATTGGTTTATTTATGTAACCGTTGACAAAGTATTACATTGTACAGCTATATATAGTCATTATGAAAAACATTGCCTGCGTACAAATTTGAATTATATTAAAATTGCATCTGTCAAGTCAGTTCTCTGATTAAATAAAAACACACAACTAACAGTGAATCATAATACTATAAAAATAATAAATCTGAAAACTTATAGGCTACTGGGGGAGGCAATGGGAATGCAACAGTTAGCATAGATCATGAATAATAAATAGATCTTGCATCCATACGGGGGTTGTGTGCCGGAAAAAAGGTGTTCGCGAAAATAGTACATGATCGCGCCGCGAGGTAGCGCTAGGGAGAAAGCATTGTAAGCATTGGTGTTTCCAACCAGATTCCTTCGTTTTCCCAATAGATAGCGCCAAAAAAGTCGAATTTCCAGTGGAACAAAATATTGCATTGGATCGGAGTTCTATTAGGTTATCCAAATACAATGCAGTTAGCTTAAGGTGATATAATATGATAAATACGGCAACAATTTCATCAGCTGTGCTTATAACCTCAATTGAACAATGCCATTTTAGTAAACATGGCCTTTGAAGTCCTCAACATTATACTTTTGTTGTTGAAGCTTTTTTTTTTAAATAGTGAGTCGTTTGTAAAAGCTCAAAGATTGTTCAGATTACACTTCAATGTTGGTCGACACGGTGCAGTTGAAGATCGTAAAACAATAGCAAACTGGGTAAAATTATTTAAAAATTTGGCCTCAACCAAACAAAATAAAAAAATTGGGGGATGCCTCAAGACATTGCGCACACCAGTAAATGTGGAAAGAGTGCGAGTCGCAGTTACTCAGTCCAAAGTGGTCGGCCAGGAAGCAATGAATTTCTGCATGGTCTTGTCAATAAACATAATATGCGATACTGGAGTGTTTTCATAACCCCAAAGGTCGTCATTTAAAGGATGTGGTTTTCAAATAATTTCTTTGACAGAGTAAAATGGTACCTATATTTTTATGTGTTATTAAGCAGTAAAATTTTAAAAGTATTCAATTTGTGATATTTCCAAAATGTGGCGTTCTCAGTGACTCACCCTTTATTAAAATAGCGAACATAGATAAACTAGAACACGAATGCCAGCCTGTAATTTCCCAAACAGGAAGTGACAAAATATCCGAAAACAACACAACATTCAATAAAAGAAACAAAAAAACAATCAATGCATAGATTTAACTAACTTAAACAACAAAATGCAACTGATGGCTTTACCCCCATCGATTCAAAATTAGGCACAAAACAACCAAGAAGGATTCGAGCACAGTTTTCCCAGACATATTACCGTACTGTATAAACTCACCCACCGAGTAAATAGCCCCTTCTCATTAACAAATCCTTCAAGAGATATATCATTTTTAGAGAGTAACTTAAGCATTTTATAGTTGACAAGTGTAACCAAAATGTAGATTTTTCAATAAATATTTCTTTTTCAGGTAGATTTAACTTGAATGTCATCATTCAATTCAGTTGGTCACACATTTTATAGGTTAAAACAACACGTGGGATTTTAATGTTAAGTCCATTTTGTTTTGAAAGGGTTGGCTATGTTGTTAATTTAGTTGTAGGCTATACACGTTAATATTTATGCGTTTTCATTTCATAGCCATTACAACTAAATTTACCTCTCGTAACGTATATTTATTTTATTTGTTTAAATACTAAAATTACATTTTCTAAAATGTTTATGATCAGGAGAGTTTATTCCAGTTAATTTTTTTCCAAATCTTTCTGATCAATAGATTATTTTTTGAGGTTGACGGCACAAACAGAATCAATCGCAAGTTTACCATTTTATAGTAGTCTATTACTATTGCTACATAGATCAAGTTTGACCACAGTTGATTAAGTTAGAAAATTAATAATTGAAAAATATAATTTTTTAAACTAATAGATTTAATGCTAAACATTTCCTTCCCACATAATTTTTTTTTTTAATATTTGATGATGTATTAGGAAACTTGCATTATAGGCCTAGCTTCTACTCAGTAAAGATACCTGCACTTCGAAGACGAACATTCGAACGCCATCAACTAGGTTAGAATCTGTGTAACTTTAAACTTGATATCAAACAGGCTATATATATGAAACTAGCTGACCCGTACGGCGTTGCCCGTGCTGGTTGGTATTTTTAGTCTTTTTAACGTAATTGTATTCTTTTTAAGTGATCAGTCAGTGAGTTGAATTTTTTCAAACCCTTTCTTAGTGAGCACCTATGGCCCTAGAGGAAACTACATACCAAATTTAATTCCAATCCATTCGGTAGTTTTGAAGAAGTCATTTTTTAATAACTTTGATTCCAACCAAACCCCCCTAAAATTTCGAATTTTTTCAAACCTTTTCTTAGTGAGCACCTATGGCCCTAGAAGAAGCTACATACCAAATTTCATTCCAATCCGTTCGGTAGTTTTGAAGAAGTCATTTTTTAATAACTTTGATCCCCCCAAACCCCCTCTAAAATTTCGAATTTTTTCAAACCCTTTCTTAGTGAGCACCTATGGCATTAGAGGAAGCTACATACCAAATTTCATTCCAATCCATTCGGTAGTTTTGAAGAAATCGTTTTTTAACAACTTT
>JAGFPH010003248.1:105012-118165 GCA_018207615.1 Philaenus spumarius | reverse complement strand
AAGGCTCAGGTCTACACTTAATCAAAAACCTAACAAAAAAGTTATAAATAATAACCTCAAAACTAAGATGGTAAATAATGTTAAATGTTCAAAACAAATTAGTTCGTAAATTTTATAATTTGAATAAATAATTCATTTCCTCCCTTATAAAAATCAATATTTACTTTCACAAAGCAGCTGTATTAGTTAGTTTCTTACTATAAACAGCTGTTTTGTATTAAAATGTTTTTATAACCTTCTGAATACTGTAATCATCGTTATTTACATCCACGAAATCAGCTGGATTAGTTTGTTTCTTATTATAAACAGCTGTTTTGTATAGAAATGGATTTAAATATTTTCCATGTTAATCTTATGGGGAAAACCCGACCTTTGAGATTAGCTCACGCCATTAAGGATAAGAATTTTTGACATCTAAAACCTTATTGCAAAACTACGAAATGAGACGAATTTTTTGAAACCTCAAACATTAAAATTGGTCCAGAAATAAGGGAGGAGTTGTGTTTACAAAAAACGGCTTCACGTATTATATATATATAAAGATATATAAAGATTTAATTGCCACTTTTATTGCTTGTTTTTTTAATTGTAATTTTTATAAATAAATACCGTCGTGTTAGTATTACTATTTTTTTTATAAAGAATAAACAAACTTTAGAATTAAATTACGGAATATTACATAGAGCGAAAGGTAACTTTACGAAAATCCTTGTCGGTGAATCGGCTCTTTATGGTTTAGTTTACAGTTGTTTAGTGTGTATAACTCAGAGTAAAAATAGAAAAATAACAATTTCATTTAAAATACACAAACAAATTTCAATATTTTTTTTACATTTTGACCCTTACCTAAAAAATTACTAATCCTCCATCCTACCACTTCCTGTATAATATACCCTTCCATTATTTAGGGAGAATCATTTTGTTAAATTCCGGTAACTTGTTTTCTATTCCCATTGTCAAAAAAGTATGGCTCCAAAATTATTGCAGAAGGCAAAGTTTCCCAGGATTTGTTTTTCGATTTTTTGATACTCAAATGATAACGATGAAAAGTGGAGTTTTTAAAACAACCTCTGTCCTTTTTTTCCACTGTATCAACAAAATGTGAGATCCAAAATGTTAAGCTATAAATGTTCTATTAATAGTTTATTATTTAAAATAATTTGACGACAGCCTACCATTATTTTTAATTCGGAAAGATGTAGAAATTTATTTATTTTATTATGATTTTCATTTTTTATGGTAACATATTTTATGAGCAAGACATGTTTTTACATGCTTTTTGGAGTGAGTGAATAATCGTTTTGGGCCAACAATGACAAAATATTAAAATTTCAACCATGTCAATCTTGGAAAAAATATTGTGGGCATTTTTTCTTTGTGGTAACTGATTGAAGTTCAATTTTTGCATCTAAAACCACGTAATATTTCTGAAAAATTGTTTTCTCTAAAAATTGTGCTGTTTATTTAGGATGTTATCAACTTAGTTGTATTTGTATTCCTATTTGAAAGTATAATTTATTGTTTATAATTGAGTTACGTTTAATGTTTATGGTTTAACCCTATTTACGAGATGTATTTGTCCTAAAAAGATTAGGCATTACACGCTATATAACGTAATTGCGATAAGATAATAAGGTGATAAAAGAGATATCAAAAGCAAAATAATTTAAAAATCTCTAAATAATTTACGGATTAAAAATTATTAAACTTAATTTGTAAAAAGGCATCCCGTAACTTATTTTCTTTTTAAGTAGCACATTATTTTCTTAAAATAAGTAAATTTGTATGTTTTCTTAGAATAATACATTCGTACCAAAAAAATAAACATTTAAATAAAAGGTAATTCCTAATGAAAACCTTACACGTGTGTTTTTAAAATACCCTGGACCGAAATTACAGACTTTACTTCGCAGGTTTCTATCTTGTTTGGTTAAATTAATAACATAACTTTTTCTAACACCTAAATGAGGCCGGAATAATTGACTAAATATGAAATACGAAGAAGACGTAAAAATTACCGTTTCCTTCTAAGGCCGGCCATACACGTAAAGTTTACCTGTATTGTCCGTTTCAAGAGGTAGGCCTATACCTCGACGTGTGTTTCTTTGTAGCGTGTTTGTCACTGTGATATACCAAATGTTGTACTAAAGACATACCAATTTGTCGACGTAGGACCTTATATTTTTTGTAAGTATTTTAAATGCTAACATTTCTTCACTTATGGTTTAGTTAAGGCTCGGCTCTCTACATTCAAAACGGCGAAGTTGGGTACCAATTTCAATGTTAAATAACCAAAACATACCTTCACTATTAAGCATATTTTCGTGTTGTTTTTGTCAAAAAACGAAAGCTGTATTTTTTTTCATAAAGTCAAATAGATTGTGGGTGTTGATTGCTAAGGTTTTTTGCAATATCTCTTTTTGCAACTGAGTACAAAATTAATAAAGTTTACTATTTTTACTTTCTCCACCCTATGTAGTATATGGAGAAAGTATTGTTTTCGTAAAAATGTTCGAATTTGAATTTTCAGTTGAATTATCTGTTTTGGTGCTCCCAGAACCCCAAAAAATTGTTTAGTGCAATTATCTGTGTTGGTGCTCCCTGAACCAAAAATATTTTTAGTGGAATTTTTTGTTTTGGTGCTCCCTGAACCCAAAAAAGTGTTTTTAACGTGGTGTCTGTCTGTCAGTGTGTCAGTATGTATACACGACCAGAGGGGACACTATTGGTCCGATTTTCATGAAATTTGGTATGTAGGTACTAAACTCTAATATCTCCAGGCGTTTTTTCATTTTTTGGAATTTTTAATTTTCAAGGGTAATTTACCCCTAAAAACCAATAAAAAACGACAAAAATGCAAATTTCTCAAAAACGGCTCTAACGATTTTGATCAAATTTTCAGTATTTATAGTGCTTAAGATGCCAAACAAAATGACACCACCCGCTTTTATCAAAACTTCGGCGTTTCATAATTATGGGGAAATGTTAAAAAAATAAACAAGTTTATGTTGTCAATCTAGCATCACGGCGACGGCCGCACGGGGTAGCACAACGGTAGCGAGGACGGCCAGTAATTCAAAGGTCGCGCGATCGAATCCCGCGTGGGACAATAACTTTTTTATACGATTGAGGTAGGTAGAATATTATTTTTTTGTTTTGTTATAAAAAGTAGTAAATAAAATGATTAAAAACAATATTATTTTGACTACAGTAAGTTGGGAGAAAGTTTGTGTCAGTTAACTGATACCGTTTATTTACTATTTATATCATTCGTTTATGAAAGTAATAACCCGGTTTTTGAAAATTTATTCGGCAATCAACATCCGCATGTGACAGTACTTCAAAATGAAACCAAGTTTTTAAATCTATTCCACGAATTTACGAAAAAAAAATGACTTATTCTGTAGCATTGCTCTTATGGGAATCAGATTCAATATGGCGAACAGGGTAGTGCCCCCTTAATATTTTTGGTGCTTTTGCCAATGTAGAAAATAAAAAATGACGAACGTATTTTCAAAATGTTGTGCAACTTTCTCCTGCACAATGACTGTTTCACAACAAATATAAATGACACCACTTTATCAATAGGAGTAGGCTATGGAAAACATTAATTTTGTTCTGATCTCTCCTGGTGGCAATAGGCCTACGTTCCGTCGCCAACAAAAGGCTAATAACTTATATTAACCTACCATCAATATTTAATGTATTACATTAAACATAAAATAGACATTATTTAAGTAAACATTAACTTATACTTACTCATTTAAATAATAACGAATAATCCTGATATTTATTTCTTGAAACAGGACTTGCAGTTTTTGCAAAACTTTGCTTGTTAAAAATACGCTTAGTTTAGGCCTTCTGTAAATGTATTTTATTTTGAACGAACTTTCACTTTTTTACTTTCTCCCCCTATACCATAGTATATGGAGAAAGTATTGTATTCGTCAAAATTTTCGAGTTTGAGTTTTTGGTGGAAATATCCGTTTTGGGTCCCCCTGAACCTAAAAAAGTGGTTTTCAGAGTGATGTCTGTGTGTGTGTCTGTATGTGTGTCTGTGTGTCTGTGTGGATGTTATCAGACCTAGAGCCTAAACCAGTCGTCCGATTTTGATGAAATTTGGTATCGAGGTACTAATCCACGGTATCTCCAGGCGTTTTTTTCATTTTTGTGAATTTTTAATTTTTAAGGGTAATTTTCCCATAAAAACCCATAAAATATCGGAAAAATTAACTTTTCTCAAAAACGGCTCTAACGATTTTGATTAAAATTTTACAGTTTATTAGGGACCTAAAGTACTATAAACTGTGAAATTTTAATCAAAATCGTTCGAGCCGTTTTTGAGAAAAGTTGATTTTTCCATTATTTTATGGATTTTTATGGGAAAATGACTGTTAAAAATAAAAAAATCACAATAAATTGGTAATAGTATTTTTTTATTAAGTTTCTATAATGAGGGAGAAAGTATGTGTCAGTTTCCTGATACCGTTTATTCAAGTTATGTTTTATGTTCATTTCATTATCCCTGTTTTACTTATTGTAAGTTTTCAAATATTCTTAAAAACGTAAGTAGACCTAACTTGGCCATGAAAACTAAAAACTGTAAATGTGACGAATTCATATGCATGAACTTCGTAGTTCCAACATTGTCTCATAGATGGCGCTGGGTGTATATTTTTTAATTTAATTGATCTCAACTTGTCTTTGAATTTGTTTGTATTTTGTAAATTTTATTACAAGAGTTAACTCTAATTAGATTACAATTATGAAAGACAAAATTATAACTATTCTACAAATGTAATATTGTATTTAAATATTAGTAAAGTTGTAACATGGAAAATTAATATTAGCCCTAATAAGTAATGGATCTATCATATGATTATCATTATTTAGCTTGTGACTTTGTTAATTTTTCAATACTTTTAGGCCTATAGCCTATACAATTTCCAGTGATGCCAGCAATTTTGATAGTTTTGTACTTGCATTACAAAATTGTGGATTTTCTGGAAACAAATGTATCAGATCTAAGTTTATTTTAGTTTTTCATAATTTTGAATATAGGCATTTTTTAACTGCGGGACATTCCTTTTCAAACAAACTGGTATTTGCCTAACACAACCTTGGTACAATTAGGCTAAATCACATACATTTATTTTGTATTTTAATCAAACAGTATGTTTCTCTGTCCGTTTTCATATTAGACTACATTTTTTTAATTAATAGGAATATTTTTGTGCTCAAACTCCAAATACGAATTGCGGTTTCCTTTATTAAACCAAATTAAACTCAATGTATACTTTAATTTTCAGAAGATTAGCCTAAACAAATTTACACTAAGTATAACCTTACATATTTTCATACATTAAATTTAATAATGTATGTTAAGTGTATAAAATACGTATAGCATCACTTCATAAGTCTGTTTTTAAATAAATAAATTGAACTGTTTTTGAATGCACTTAAGAAGTACAAAACGAATATGAAGCTAACTTTTATATTTTAGGGTAGGCCTATGTTTCTTTTAAAAAGATATTTGTTAAACAGATCTTAAATATAAAGTTATTATTGTACATATTGGCCCATAGGCCTATTACACAACTGATTTCAATTGTTATAGCAGCTTTATTTATATTTCTAACTTATTAGCTTAAAAAATTTAACAATTTTAGCTGTACATTGCTTAATTTAACTTTCTTAGCTCACAAGATCCAACGACTTTAGCTTTATGTTGCGTAATTTAACCTTCTTAGCTACCGAGATTTAACAACCTTAGCTGTAGGCCTATGTTGTGTAATTTAAGATTCTTAGCTATCGAGATATAACAACTTTAGCTGTATGTTGCTTAACTTAACAATCTTAGCTCCTGAGATTAAACGATTTAAGCACGTGTTGCATAATTTAACTTCCTTAGATTCCCAAAATCAACGATTTTAACTTTATTTTATGATATTTAACTTTCCTAGCTTACTAGACTTAATGACTTTAGCTTTATGTTGCGTAATTAAATTTTCTTAGCTACCGAGGTTTAACGACTTTAGCTGTATGTTGAGTAATTTAACATTCTTAGCTATCGAGGTTTAAGAAATTTAGCTGTATGTTGCGTAATTTAACCTTGTTAGCTACCGAGATTTAACAACTTTAGACGTATGTTTCATAATTTAATAATCTTAGCTATCGAGACTTAACTGTTTTAACTTTATTTTGCGATATTTAACTTTCTTAGCTTACGAAACGTAATGACTTTAGCTTTATGTTGCGTAATTTAATCTTCTTAGCTACCGAGATTTAACGACTTAAGCTGTATGTTGCGTAATTTGACATTCTTAGCTATCGAGATTTAACAACTTTAGCTGTATTTAGCGTAATTTAACCTTCTTAGTTCTCAAGATTTAACGACTTTAGCTGTATGTTGCGTAATTTGACATTCTCAGCTATCGAGATTTAACAACTTTAGCTGTATTTAGCGTAATTAACCTTCTTAGTTCTCGAGATTTAACGATTTAAGCTTTATGTTGCGTAATTTAACATTCTTAGCTATCGAGATTTAACAACTTTAGCTGTATTTAGCGTAATCAACCTTCTTAGTTCTCGAGATTTAACGACTTAAGCTGTATGTTGCGTAATTTAACATTTTTAGCTATCGAGATTTAACAACTTTAGCTGTATTAGCGTTGTTTAACCTTCTTAGTTCTCGAGATTTAACGATTTAAGCTTTATTTTGCGTAATTTAATGTTCTTAGCTATGATATTTAACGGTTTAATCTTTTTGTTGCGTAAATTAACTTTCTTATTTCTCGAGATTTAAAGACTTTAGCACATCAACATGTATTCTATCAAACCGAGTTGCTTTTTTAATTTTAAAGTTTCGATAAAAATCTGAACTTTTATGTCTTGATTGGTTCAAAAACAATTGCCTCCGTGTAAACAGTATTGTTAACGCTGTTTAAAAGGAGGGTTGTTGTTTGTGTGCCCAGGATAAGCCACGTTATTGAATTACTACCCGAAGGTGCCGAGGTGGGTGGGGGGAACCTTTTAGTCTATGATTATAGAGTGTCCGACCAAGTTAAAAGCAGGTGGAAATGTTATCAGTCATCCTACAACAATATTATAGGCCAATCATACAGCCTATTATAGGGCTAAATTATGGCTAGTTCGACACTAAAGCTTTTACCAGGTATTTCCTCTAATTCTGTACTAATGCACCGCGTGGCCTTTGTAACTGAGTATGACCGACTTTACCATTCGGTTTGTAAAGCTTTTAAATGTCAATTATTAGTAAGAATGAACAGTTCCAAAAATGTTCTATAAGGGAATCTATATATATAAAAGCCAAAACCCACTGACACACTCATCACGATTTCTCAAAAATTACCGAACGGATTGGAATGAAATTTGGTATGTAGCTTCCTCTAGGGCCTAAGAAAGGGCCTAGTTCTCTAGTGTTCACTAAGAAAGGGTTTGAAAAAATTCGAAATTTTAGGGGGGTTTGGGGGGATCAAAGTTATTAAAAAACGACTTCTTCAAAACTACCGAATGGATTGGAATGACATTTGGTATGTAGCTTTCTCTAGGGCCATAGGTGCTCACTAAGAAAGGGTTTGAAAAAATTCGAAATTTTAGGGGGGTTTGGGGGGATCAAAGTTATTAAAAAATGACTTCTTCAAAACTATACCGAATGGATTTGAATGAAATTTGGTATGTAGCTTCCGCTAGGGCCATAGGTGCTCACTAAGAAACGCTTAGAAAAAATTCGAAATTTTAGGGGGGTTTGGAGGGATCAAAGTTATTAAAAAACGACTTCTTCAAAACTACCGAATGGATTGGAATGACATTTGGTATGTAGCTTTCTCTAGGGCCATAGGTGCTCACTAAGAAAGGGTTTGAAAAAATTCGAAATTTTAGGGGGGTTTGGATATCAAAGTTATTAAATCACGATTTCTTCAAAACTACCGAACGGATTGGAATGAAATTTGGTATGTAGCTTCCTCTAGGGCCATAGGTGCTCACTAAGAAAGGGTATGAAAAATTTCGAAATTTTAGGAGGGGTTTGGGGGGATCAAAGTTACTAAAATCATAATTTCAGATCTTTTATTATTATGACAATAGTGCTTCTATTATTTAAGATCTATATATATAAAAGCCAAATACAACTCACTGACTGAACACTTAAAAAGAATACAATTACGTTATAAAGACTGAAAATACCAACTACCACGGGCAACGCCGTACGGGTCAGCTAGTGTTTATATAAAACCTAAAATAGGTTAGCCTACATGTAAACAAATTTTGTGGATTGTTTAATAATTAGATATTATTTGTATATAATTTACAGTGACTGATTGAAAACCTAAGTCGAATTGCATGAAATCTGTGCACCAATGGTACAGCAAAGCACATTGGAGTCTCCTCAATTATAAATTATAAAACAAACCATTGACAAGAGATAACCTCAAAACATTTTAGTCGCAAAATAACACCACTATATTAATTACTATTATTTGCGAGTATTAGCTCGTGATTTGAAAAACGTAGAATCTAAACTCATATTAATCAATAATTTTACTAGTGAAAATAACAAAAGTGAATTTTGGCTGTGCTGATTTGGCATTTTTCTAGATGGTATGGGATTAAATAGTAATCGTTATTGGCTATTACTTTTATAGAACCTGGTACGGTAATAGTACGGAACCTGGTATTATAGTACATGGTAGATATATGCAAGTGCCATAGATATACATATCAAGCTGACATATTGGCCACAGCAAGAAATAATATAATTAACTATCTAATATATAATTATTGAGATGCCATACTTGCTGAAATTGATGATTCTTGGGATCATCGTACTCTTCATAGGTGATTCGATAAAAGCTAAGGTACACTGGTCAGTTTGAAGTAAATTGAAATAATAATAATTGCGATATCTTTAGCATTAACAGCACTTGGCTAAACTATTAGGCTAAGCTTTGGGTCCGTTATAGATAAGGTGGATTTTTAATTCCATATTATAAAAAACACCAAATATTATTATTATTGATTAGTATGGATATCTTTCTTTTCCAAACGACTAGGAAAACTCTTGCGTGCTCCGCACGCCAACCCCGTTGAAACCTTCTTTACACATAATCATGTTATGTTTTCTTTTTAACTGTATTAAAAATAACCCCAAAACTAAGATGGTAGCCTAAATAATGTTAAATGTTCAAATCAAATTATTTCGTATATTTTATAACAGCAGTTATAATAAAGGTTGAAAGAACCAACAAGGCGCAGGTATGCACTTTAATAAAATACATTTTTAATTTGCACTAATTTTCACCATTATTTATTATTTCTAATCAAGATTCGTCAGTTATTGTAATTATTTTAGCTTAAAGAAAATCTTGTATTGATGTTGTACAAAGATTTTCAAATATTAATATTTTTTTAAATTTTGCTAAACAATATTTAAAAATTGACTTTTTAATTTAAAAATATACTTTTTTGGTACATTACTATATTAAGTAAGTAGAATTAGGTAATGCCATCCTACTAGCTTGTAATATGTATTAACGTTTGTGTGTTGTGTCTTTTAATGGTTTTATACTTGTGTGATGACCTCGATTGAGCGATTTGACTGTTTTTGTACGGCCTTGATGATGAAAACATAGTGTTTTTGAAACCACGGTAGCCTTTACAAGGTGAGTAATTAGACCACGAGACGGTGTACTGTAAGTACACATTTCTTATATTTAAGCATGTGGTCCGATGGGTGTACATTTATGAAAATATAATATGTCATACTTGAATGCAGGCTTAAATGTATGCAGTGTATTTAAATTTTACTAGGAGGAGCAGTAGCTAAGTTGACTTAGGCTTCGAATGCAGCCATTACAGTTAGCTTATTACACTCTACGTCATCAGTAGGCCTATCAGTATAAATAAAATAAAGAAAACACGTCGAGAAAAAAATAATTTGTCTTTGTAGTTTTTTTTAACCATAGACAATAATAATTATATATAGTTCATATCACGAACACTAGAAATGTTAAACACTGATTGTGACATGTTTTGTAATACAAATTCTTTGTCAAATCAAACGTTTAACATAATGTTGTGTAAGTTTCAAGGAAAGCAATTAAAAAAAGAAATATAAACATATACAGTGCTTCAATTTTATTTTTGACTAGGGGTGACCCCTGCATGCTCCGCACGCCAACCCCCAATAGAACCTTATAAAAACATATGTTATCTTTTCTTTATAACATAGGTGTAGTATTAATAATAACCTCAAAACTAAGATCGTAAATAATGTTACATGTTCAAATTAAATTATCCCTTATATTTTATAACAGCAGTTATAATAATGGTTAAAAGAACCAGCAAGGCTCAGGTCTACACTTTAAAACCCTAACCTAAAAGCTAGAAATACAAAAACAATAGCTTCAAATTTTGAAATCAGCTGTTAATGGAAATATTGGAGCTAACAGCTATTTTATCTGTTATTTTATTCAATTGGTTGCTATGGTAATAAATGTAAATACATGTGTTGGTTTATCATTCTAGGCCTAACCTAAGAATTTTTTCCGACTAGATTTACAAATATTGAAATAAAAAAAGGTTTTTATCGAAATGAATTATATAGCCTATGTTACTCAGGGATAGTGCAGCTTTTTATTAGTAAAACTATTTTTTCAATCGGTTCAGCAGTGCCAGAGATTACCCCCTACATACAAACAAACAAACTTTACCTCTTTATAATATTAAGTATAGATAGATATGGCCTATTGCTTAAATCTTCTCTTCTACTTATATATAAAGCTAGACGGTAACACTGATTCATTGACATTAATTATTTGGCACTTCCCGTAATCGGACCTCCTCAACCTTATACTTGAATTAAAGCTCTCGACGAGAAACTTTTGGTAAAATTGCCAGGAGTTAAATTTTTTTAATTTTGCAAGCACATTTTGGCCGGGAAAGACTTTTTAGATTTTTTAATTTTTTCACTTTGAGCGTGTTTTGTAAGAAAACGGTAAAAGATAGCAAAAAAATTTAAATACAAAAGTTGTAGAAAATTTAATTTCAGACTAACGATTTTTCATCAGATTTAAGATCCAATCATCCATTTAGCCACTATTCATCCGAGAAGGAAGCTCCGCTCAACGTTCTGTTTCACTGATTCACTGACATTAATTATTAGGCACTTCCCGTAATCGGACCCCCCTCAACCTTATACTTAAATTAAAGCTCTCGACGAGAAACTTTTGGGAAAATTGCCAGAATTTAACAATTTTTAATTCTGAAAGCACCTGTTGGGCGGGAACGATTTTTTCGATTTTTGGAATTTCTTCATTTTCCCACTTTGAGCGCATTTAGCAAGAAAGTGGTAAGAAATAGCAAAAAATGTTAAATACAAAAGTTGTAGAAAATTAAATTTCAAAGAAGAAATTTTCCGTCAAATTCAATATCCAATCATCCATTTAGCCACTATTCATCCGAGAAGGGAGGCTTCGCCCAACGTCCTTAAATATAGACGATTTCACTGATTCACTGACATTAATTATTAGGCACTTCCCGTAATCGGAACCCCATCAACCTTATACTTAAATTAAAGCTCTCGACGAGAAACTTTTGGGGAAATTGCCAGAATTTAACATTTTTTTATTTTGGAAGCACCTTTTGGGCGGGAAAGATTTTTTCGATTTATCAATTTCTTCATTTTGATTGCGTTTTGTAAGAAAACGGTAAGAGATAGAAAAAAATGTTTAACACAAAAGTTTTAGAAAATTTAATTTCAAACTGACGATTTCCCATCAAATTGAAGATCCAATCATCCGTTCAGCCGCTATTCACCCAAGAAGGAGCTCCGGCACACAATCCTTCAAATTTCCCATGTTAATCTTATGAAGATAATGTTTAATGAGTTTGAGTCAGCTGCCAAATAAAACAGCTGATTTATGCTAGGTCATCTGTCTACAAACGAGCCAAAGATTAACGAGATTCTTTAGCGAATTTTCCAACTGCGAGCGAAGCGAAGCATCCATCTGAGGCCGAAGGCCGAGGCGGGGTTGGGACGCGAAGCGTCCAGAGGCAGAGCCCCTAGTTGGCTATGTATAATGCAATATTGAACTGGATGAATAGATAAACAAAAAATTGTTAACTATTAGTGTTAGAAACTATAAGAAAGTTTGGAGTTAGCTGAAAATAAAGCCTTGTTGTAAAATTTCACCTTACAATATAACGAAAAACTAAAAAATAATCATTAAATATAGACATTAAAACAATGAGCAGAGTTTTCCTAACTCGTTTGGCATAAACTTCATTAATACGACAGAAGACAAATACGATATGCCTACGGGAAGCGTGTTGCAGGGAGATAATCATAAAAGTACACCTTCCGCTGCCTCAAGACCCCCCCCCCCCCCCCGTTGTACTCGATTGGCTAAAAGAAGATTATGTATTACGGTGGAGATTTTCAGACGCTTTTTTCTTTAAAATGGGACCCCTTTTGTGCAGCGCCCCTATTCTCACGTCGCATCAGCGCGAAGGAAAATGTAGATTTTTCACACAAGCTCTTAAAGAGTGATTGATGTAACGGGAGGGTATATATGGAAGGAGGGTTGAGGGTGGAGTGCGCACAGCTCACCTCTGCAATCGATACGCTCTCTGCTGGCTGACTTGTTGGCGAGTTTTGATTTCAGCAGAAACGACAAGCGTTGTTTTTCTCTTGAAATGAAGAGAATATGTAATATTCGTGTAATTATCATTTTATTCTGTTAGCGTATAATTTAATTCTATATATGGTAGCGAATTAGAACCCTTTTCTGTGTTTATATTTTACTAGCTGACCCGTACGGCGTTGCCCGTGGTGGTTGGTATTTTCAGTCTTTTTAACGTAATTTTATTCTTTTTAAGTGTTCAGTCAGTGAGTGGTATTTGGCTTTTATATATATAGATCTTAAATAATAAAAGCACTATTGTCATAATAATAAAAGATCTGAAATTATGATTTTAGTAACTTTGATACCCCCAAACCCCTCCTAAAATTTCGAATTTTTCATACCCTTTCTTAGTGAGCACCTATGGCCCTAGAGGAAGCTACATACCAAATTTCATTCCAATCCATTCGGTAGTTTTGAAGAAGTCGTTTTTTAATAACTTTGATCCCCAA
>JAGFPH010003248.1:75201-95234 GCA_018207615.1 Philaenus spumarius | reverse complement strand
ATCCCTGTATTTTGAGTATATTCAATACAGGGTGCATTGCGTGCTTCGCACGCCAACCCCCCTGTGGGGGTATTTTCAATACACAGTGCGTTGCGTGCATCGCACGCCAATCCCTGTATTTTGAGTATTTGCAATATACGGTGCATTGCGTGCTTCGCACGCCAACCCCCTTATTGGGAGAATTTTCAATACACAGTGCATTGCGTGCTTCGTACGCCAATTTTAAGCCTACGTGCTATGGACGGACAAGTGCGTCCGCTTTGAAACATTAGTGATTATTACGTAGAAAGGTTCAAAAATAAAAAATAAAGTAATTTCTACTCATTTAGGCTATAAATGTAAAAAATAACAGGTCAGCTCCTAGCATAGGAAATTCGAAATTTGTGTAGCAGTGAACGTGTTGAAATTCTGATAGCTTTAAAAGTTAATTATAAAAATTATTTATTTTATTTATCAATCAATAAACCCGTAGGCCTACTTATAAATTGAAATCAAGTAAATTACGAGTAAAGTTATTCAGTTTTTGTCCTGGTGCTGATTTAATACGAAATCTTTTACTGTATACAATTTCGTACAGTAAAGTTGTTTATTAACTTTATGAGTTAAAATTGTTTATAGACGATGTTCAGGAAAAACAATTAAATAATACGTTGGTATATGAAAACGTTAAGTTTTTTTATTAAATCACATTGAAATTCAGCTGTATTACTTATAGCTGTATGTTTCTTCAGGGAAACGCAAACAATCTATTTATTACCCTTTCTAAATACTTTTCGCTTTAGATCAATCAATTAAAATTCTCCGTATAAAATAAATATAATATTTTGTTTAAATAAAATAACAATTGTTTTTCTCCTTTTCATTTAGAAAATATCTTTGATAATCCTCATACTATAAAGGAAACACTAAACCACACAAACAGAAACAATAATTAAGACTCCAATTAACAACCCTTAGAGGATAACGATCAAGTCACTGAACAGTACACTAGGTTGATTACTATAAAATATGGTAATCATATATTTTCCAGTAATTAAATTATAGTCTTTTATTTGTGTGGTTCGGTGTATTTCGTTCCAGGCGAATTTTATCACTGCAATGGCATACAAACTGTTGTAATAATAACCCTGTGTATTTTCCAAACACGGTTGTATTTACAAATTTACTGGTACAATGTTTTTGAAAAGAACTGCACAAACTATATTTGTGTACTTGAGGGAAACATCTGTATCGAGGTGTTCTATCTTTAGAACAACTGGTTTGTAATAGTATTCACTTGGTAATACAATTAGCAAAGTTGTAGCAGAACCTCAATAGTATATTCAAGTGGCAGAACATTCTTTGAGGAGCATCTCGTGGCTACCACTCGAGGTACGCCCTGTATCTCTTCTTCTGAACTACACCGCTAAACACACATGGCTAGAGATTGTACAGTAACATTGAGTGGTAGCAACGATCAAACACGGCATATCCTTTCCTTAAACTGATCATTTATACTTTAGGTTACAAAAACATAGCTACAATACTCTATAGTGTGTTCAAAATAAGGAGAAAACCAGTGGTATACTATCTGTATCGAATACATTGCAATGTTTATAGTAAAATTATGGATTTTTTAATGTTGAAAAGCAGTCTCACTCGACATAACTAATTTTCTTTAAATTTCAACAATTTAATTAAGTTTCCTGCACTTTTACTAATTCAGTTTTTAAAATACTTTGCTTGTACGCACTTTCAGTTGAGACCAGTCATTAGCTTTGTGAAGAGCCATGTAAGTACTACCAGTACTAGAAACATCACAGTTGTAGGCCTACTTATAAAATAATAGTGGGAATAACCGTGAGCTTTTTCACCATCACCTTCCTACTAGTACATGAATTTATTAAAATTCTTAAGTCTGTGTTAATTTATGCTCAATTGTATTCTTCGACAGAGCTGGAAAGAAGTAATGTTTTTAGTACGCTAGTAGTGATAGAACTCTCACAACAAAAACATTGCACTAACTTTGTCTTTGGCGTGGTCTCCGCTGAAATTTCAAATAGTTTATGTATAAAATAAACCAAGAGTAAAACTAAACAATTTAAAATGTTTAAAAGAACAAATCAAAATTAACACCTATTTCAAAACTTCTCAACTATTTTTATTCATCTTAAAATAGAAGAAATTTAAATAGGAATGGAGACGCCATTGTTTACCGCGGTAGGTAGGCTACACGATAAAGCTTGCAGACACTCAACTCGTTCCGCAGTCCATGGTTAAACTCATGACAAAAGTGTACACTCCAAACATTTTACGCAGTTAACTTAATTGATATTGCACAATCATTTCATCAATCATGCTCGATCTGTCTGTCTATATCGGGTTTGTTGGTAACTGAACCAAGCTGTTCTCTCGCGCGCAGAATCACGGAGTGGAAAGTATGTACAAGCTTGCTAGGGTGTCAAATTTCTAAACGTATGTACATTCGGTTTTATACAGTGTGGCCGTCACAGATCCGACCTGCAAGAAGAAAGAGAATTGTAGACACAGATAAGCACAAACTAAGCTAAACATGTATGGTAATGTATGTTAGACTTTAACAAATACCAATCAAAATAAAGCTAAATTATACGTGTTTATTATACCTATTAGCAGTACAGTATTAACAATTTATATTTGAATGTTTTTAAAGAAGACAAGAATCCGGATCGCGGACACAAAGTTGGCGATATTTTTAACAGTAAAATATATTGTTTATATTAATTATTGTTTTAAAACATTTTAAAATTAATATTAATAAACGGTACCAGGAACTGGCACATACTTTCTCACAAACATATTTAAATTATTAAACAGATTCACTGTGACTTGTAGGGTGGGGTAGGAGATGTGATTTTGTAAAGTTGTTTTCCCATAAAAATCTATAAAATAACGGAAAAACCAACTTTTCTCAAAAACGGTTCGATCGATTTTGATAAAATTTTTACAGTTTATAGTACTTTAGGTCCTTAATAAACTATAAAATTTTAATCAAAATCTTTAGAGCCGTTTTTGAGAAAAGTTGATTTTTCCGTTATTTTAAGGGTTTTTATGGGAAAATTACCCTTAAAAATAAAAAATTCACAAAAATGAAAAAAACGCCTGCAGATACCGTGGATTAGTACCTCCATACCAAATTTCATCAAAATCGGACGACTGGTTTAGGCTGATAACGTCCACACAGACACACACACAGACATCACTCCGAAAACCACTTTTTTAGGTTCAGGGGGACCCAAAACGGATATTTCCACCAAAAACTCAAACTCGAAAATTTTGACGAATACAATACTTTCTCCATATACTATGGTATAGGGGGAGAAAGTAAAAAGGATCATTGTACTTATTTTAGTTTCTTCTTTTAAGGTTGGAGTTGTATTTATAATATTATTTTATGCAAAAATTTAACTTTAAATAAAATTGTATACCTGGAAGTTTAAAAAAAAATATTGGTATTTGGACAGCGAATTGTTTGTAGGTCAGTTTGCCAAATTGTTGGTTGAGAAATTTAATTATTTTATTTATTTATTATAAAGAATTTTGTCCATTGTTACAATTAATTGTCTTTCATAGATACGATTTATAAATTGAATTATTTTCTTGAATAAATAAAGCAAGAAGTATCATTAAAATATGTGTTATATTTTGTAGTATTAAAATAGGCTACTCAAAATGTACATATTCTATTTGAACATTTTTATGTTTTTTTTATGCCAGTTAAACTATTGGAGCAGCGTGTAGGGCGGGTAAATAGCCAGTAGCCAGGTTCGAACCTACGAGGTTCCAACTGCAGTTGACTTGAGTTAAACGCCTTTAGTCTGTCGTCCACCTTGACCAGAAAAACAGGACAAAAAAGATCAACTGAACGTGGTCAAGAAAGAGTTGTCTGAACGGTTTTATGAGGAGGGGTAAATAAAGATGCTGCAATACTTTTTTTTTTAATTAATGTTAGAAATTTGGTTTACTTTTTATCAAACAACTATTGTAGAAATTAAAGTGTTATTACAATTTTATAGCTTATTACAATCCAAACATGTAATGCATTTTCAAAGTTCATTGTGAATGTAGGTAAATACAAAATGTAATCAGATATACATCGATAGTAAATACAAAATAGCTTAGCTAGTAGATTTTTTACTTTTTACTGTACTATATAGTATAGAGAAAGTATAGTGATCACAAAAAAAAATCGATGTTGAGATTTTTGTGGAAATATCCGTTTTGGGACCCCTGAATCCAAAAAAGTGGTTTTTACAAAATGTCTGTCTGTCTGTTTGTATGTATACAAAGCTAGAGAGAAAACTATTCGATCAATTTCAAACAAATTTGCACCAAATGTGTCAATTGAAAAAATGTTTTGAACAACAACCCCCTTTTTGGCCTAGAAACCCCCAAAAAACTCAGTTACAATTTTTTTATAAAAAAAACGGCTCTAAAGATTTTGATAAAATTTGGCTTATTTCTAGCCCTTAATGTACCCAACCATTTGCGAAAACCCGCATCTTTCTAAAAATTCCCATTCAGCTAATAATAATAAGATTTATTACTTACTCTCCTACTTTAATTTATCCCCTCTCCTACTTTAATTTATCCCCTCTCCTACTTTAATACAATTATGAAGTCACAGTGAATCTGATTAATAATTTAAATATGTTAGTGAGAAAGTATGTGTCAGTTTCTGGTACCATTTATTAATATAGTGTCACTATCTGTGTGTTATAAAACTTCATAACTTTAAAACAAAATGTTTAAATTCCACAAAACTAGTATTTACATCAGGTCAACACAAGTTCAACAAATTACTCACATGTCATGTTGATTATTGATCTTGTATACGTAATTTATCAATATTTTACATTTTTATTAATAACTAGTACAATTTAGTTCTTACACCATATATATTTGTATTTTCAATTAATTTGCAATAAAATTATTGCTACATTAAAATGGCACGGAGTTAATAATACATGGTAGGAGTATAGGCCGTATGTATGAATAGGGCAAGCCTACAGCAGCCTTTTTACATGTTTATAAAATGTACAATAACGTTATAATATAAATCTATGAATCGGTACTTAGACCTTCTGTTGCTAACCAACGTTGCGACAAATGTTTTTATCATTTTAATTGTTAAAACAAATGTCATTTTGTGTTTGTGTGCGTGTTTTGATTCGCTTAATGGATAAGAACATTTTGTATTATAAGACTTGATAATGGAGTGGAAGTACAGTACTTCGAAACCGTTAGATCACGAAAGACGTTCAACACAGACGGACAAGGTTTTTAAAGTAATAATTTAGTCAAAAAAACAGTTTTGCTGCATCACTAAAAAGAATGTAGGCTATATAACGTTGGGATGATTTTTACTTTCTCCACCCTATACGTAGTATATGGAGAAAGTATTGTTTTCGTAAAAATGTTCGAATTTGAATTTTCAGTTGAATTATCTGTTTTGGTGATCCCAGAACCCCAAAAAATAGTTTAGTGCAATTATCTGTGTTGGTGCTCCCTGAACCCAAAAATATTTTTAGTGGAATTTTTTGTTTTGGTGCTCCCTGAACCCAAAAAAGTGTTTTTAGAGTGGTGTCTGTCTGTCAGTCTGTCTGTATGTATACACGACCAGAGAGGACACTATTGGTCCGATTTTCATGAAATTTGGTATGTAGGTACTAAACCCTAATATCTCCAGCCGTTTTTTCATTTTTTGGAATTTTTAATTTTTAAGGGTAATTTACCCCTTAAAACCCATAAAAAACGACAAAAATGCAAATTTCTCAAAAACGGCTCTAACGATTTTGACCAAATTTTCAGTATTTGTAGTGCTTAAGATGCCAAACAAAATGACACCACCCGCTTTTATCAAAACTTCGGCGTTTTATAATTATGGGTAAATGTTTAAAAATAAACAAGTTTGTGTTGTCAATCTAGCATCGCGGCAGCGGCCGCACGGGGTAGCACCACAGTAGCGAGCACGGCCAGTAATTCAAAGGTCGCACGATCGAATCCCGCCTGGGACAATAATTTTTTTATACGATTGACGTAGGTAGAATATTATTTTTTTGTTTTGTTCTAAAAAGTAGTAAATAAAATGATTAAAAACAATATTATTTTGACACAGTAAGTTGGGAGAAAGTTTGTGTCAGTTAAGTGATACCGTTTATTAGAATTGTTTTGCATAAAACTTACCGTTATGGGCTAGACGTATCATGATGTAAACTATCATCACTCTCTAAATATGTAACATAAGAGTCGGCCGAGTCATGATGGATCATATCTCCTGGAGGCGGTCCTAAGGAGTCGTGCGGAGGTGGCGGGGGCGGAGGTCCTCCGTGGAGGTCGTACCCGTGCATCTGTTAAACAGAGGTAGAACTGTCATTAAGGGCTGAAATAAAATCACACAAGTCATTTTCATCGAGTATGTCGCGCAAGTAAATGGTATCATTTGTATTGCAGGCAAAACAATATGTACGTTGGATTGAAAACAGCTTTCAGAGATCGAACCTGGAACGATGTCCTTTACCAGTCGGACGCCAACAGATAAATTAAAAATTGACTGACCAATTGCTATTATACTTGAATTAATTGACCGAGCGTAAGCGAGGTCTCTGTTTTAACTCGACCGTTCGGCATTTCGTCTGTGTGTCTGTATGTCTGTGTGTCTGTCTCACGATTACGGCCAAACGCCTTGACCGACTTTGATGATTTTATGCATGAATGTTCCTTATTCCTAGGCCGAGCAATGTATGTATACGGTTTTTTCCATTTTTCATTTTTAACCTCTTAAATAAAATAAAAATGGCGGCCGGACCGTTTCTCTCAGTGTAAGCTTTTTTCCAAAGCCAGTTTGTGGCTTAACCGTAAGTCGAATTTAAAAACTAATAACATTACTCTAAAAGAAAATTAAATTTTAAACAAAATTGTATTCTTGATTTTTTTCCGTATCTCTAACGGTAAGCTCACAAAATGGCCGTAAACTTAGAATTTGTTAAAAATCGTCCAAGTTTTTGTATTTCAACCATGTTTTTATACGTTTACTAGCTGAAAACCCGTGCTTCGCTACGGGAATTTGTTTTTTGCTACGTCATTATCATTATGATTCATAATAAAATTAATTGTAATACTTTTCTCTCATTTTCTTTTATCTAATATTTTACGAAAATGAATTATAACATGTAAAATTAAGTAAAATTAAGAAAGTTATTAGCTCAAGAAACAATCACGTTCAGTAACGAAAGGAAAATGTTTAACTTTAGGCCTACATAAAAAGTAGTAAAAATTATTGTATTTTTTTCATAAATGCAAAAAAGTTTCGTAATTTAGTTCTAAATAGAATTGTATACAAATATTTAACAATTTCAATTTTCTTATTTTGAAAACACCAGTTTTTATGTTCCTTCTACAAGACTGCTAACAAAACTAGGCCGTTTTGAATAGTAATTTAGGAATATATCATTTGCCCAAAAATGACATATTATTATAAGACAGTGTAGAGGATAAATCAAAGAATTGAACAGTATACCTGTAAATTATCATTGTAAATTTCATAAAAGTATTTGACTTAGCTTTACTTGAATTACAAAATGAGATGAAACAAATGAAACCTCGCGGCGATAAAGGACATACAAAAAATGACCGTAGGACACCGTGGGAAGTGTTGGTACATGGGTTGAGATCACTGTCACGACGTTTTAACATCGTTTGTTTTCATTATTTCTAATGTTGGAATATGATATGGAACTTAAGTTAACTTATGATACATTGTTAAGTTTGAGTTATTTAAGTACGTATGTAAATATTTAATTGTATGTTGTCCCTCTATTACTCGATATTTTTAGCTATCTTACGCATTATTAATCTAAATAAAACACAATGCCTCTAAAAGAAAATCTTTAGCAGTTAAAGCTCAAGAAAAGAAATAAAAACGAGAACTAGAAATATCGGTATCGCGGGAATTGTAAAATAATGTTTCACTTGTGCTTACTTCGTTACTGGCACACTATTTTTAACCTAAGCTCAAAACCACATGTGTTATTTCAACGAGCGAGGTCTACTGTTCGCAGAACTACTAGTAATACTTATTGATAAGTAATATTTGTCATCTTATTCCGAACCACAAATATTTAGCGTAATCCTCTATGCGCGTTGGACATCTAACTGAATACTCTTAGTTTAAGGGTCTTCTATACCTTGAAGAAAACTCCCGAGTGTACAGTATGATTTCAATGCAAAAGGCCTGACTCAAGCCGCAAAATCGTTGAAACATGCATTCGTAATACCGTGTTTCGGATTCTATTTATAAATTAATAATCTGGGAAACTACTTTAAGTTATAAAGAAGGCTTTATATTTTTTACGTGTTACCTTAAAATATTGAAATTATTGCTTCAAACTCCCAAAAAATGCGTTAAAAATAATCGATTTTTACTCATTTAAACTGTTGATTAAAAGGAGTTGCCGACGATTTCTTTCAATTATGAGGTATAAGACAAAAGTACAAAGCCTTTAAGAACAATTTAAGATGTTTCACAACTTTTTAAGTTGAAAAACGGCGTCCGAAACACGGTAATACGAAGTGCATATTTTTAATGTTTTACGCAATGTATAGAAGACCCTTAACCTTTTTTCATAGGCTATGTTTTTGTTTTGATAGTTATAATTTGGGGTTATCAATTAAAATAGTTTAGTCTTCTTGTTTTGCACTCTGCTGTCAGTTTTGGTAGCCAAATTCTGTTATAAATATCAATCTGTTACTAAAGTCATACGTTCTGTCGATATTAATCGTATCGCACGAAATCACATTATAATTAAACATAATGTGATCGAAGTAAGGCATAAATGTTGCTGCTTCGAAGAAAATATGTAGAAAGTATACACAGTATAATTAAAAACCGTTTATACAATGGATAAAGATATATGTTCCACGCGTGCTTTTCCCACAATGTACAAGAATCATAAAGATTTTAAGACTTACCCCCTTCCCTTCCAACCCGTGTTATATTCGTCTGCAATGCGTACTAACAGACACGCACTTTGTAAGGGGCTGTTAAATATAGCAACTCTCGGCCAATAGGGGATAAGAAAGCGTGGAATCCCCATGACAACACCCTAAAAACAATGCAAACTGGGTACAGTACAATAAAACTATACGACCAACGTTATCCGCAATGTCCATTTTGTTCAAAGCAAATTTCTTTTTGCCGAATAAATTGTTAAATTTGATTGTAGTACCAACTGTGATTAAAGAGTTTTTGTTCTAATTACAAAATGGGGATAGCGAGAAAATATATATAGGTTTGTAGTTTTTACTATTATCGTCGAGTTTGCCAGTAGGATCTTGCTTCGATATCTTGTCCAAGATAAAGATTTTTTGTTGAATATAATAGCAACATTTTAATAATTTACACCAAATTACTCGAAATATTTAGATTTTTGTAATCGTTAGAATTTTTTTTAAAGTTGAATTGTTGTACAATTTAATTTTTGAATAAGAAAAAATACAAGCACTATTGTAATATTACTTTTAAACTTGAATCGATTAATTGTCTAGTTCTTAAAACAAATGTGTAAGATTTATCTATGAAGACCATTGTTCAACAAATTGGAGGATCCCCCACCGTCTGTCTCATCAATTTTGAATTTGTTTTTGAAATATGTGTAATATAAAATATGTATAATATGAATGTTTATTATATTTATGTAATATGTAACAAACATACAGAAATATATTGTCAGAAATAATGTTGTTAATACACTGAAATATGTAAAATATTTAAACAAACAAATTTATACTTGCTGTATGTACTAGCACCTTTTAGTTTTGCTGATTTTAATACTGTCGGTCATAGACTTGAAACGGGCACACTTATATTACCTTCTCCTGAACAACATTTTAAGTAACTTTTTAATATGTTACTTACCGCCCGCAATCCTTTTATTTGAAGTTTTTCCTTCAATGCATATATTTCACTACACGTGTTTCGGAATTTAGTTCTTCCATCGTCGGGTGGTCAAAACACATTTAATAAAGTTTAACATAATTTATAGAAAACACAAACGACACAAGCGCACAAATAAAGTTCAAACATGTTATTAGGTTGACACAGTACAGTGTACTGGTGCGTTATCAGCCGATGTCTACTTCCTATTAAGCTACATTTTAAGCCTACTCAAATATTAAGACAAAATGCTAAGGAGCGTTCAAGGCTACGATTTCTTTATGCAATAATTATGGCAAAACATTAGCGCAGTAAATAATTGAGCCTATTAAATTTAGGACATATAAAGTGAATATAAACTTATTGTATTAAGCCCTTTTCTATATATTGCTTACTTTACGGACACTGTAGGCCTATACTATAGCAAAATTCTTTTTCGATGAAATTATAGCGAAACGAAAGTTGTATTACCAATAACAGAAATCTGTCCTTAATACATTTTTGTACAGTTATTAGCGAATTTCCATAGGAAAAATGAGCTATTGCAGTGGCCCTTATGGTGAGACCCAAGGTCGGGAGTAGCAAATGAGCACCGATCATGGTCCCCAGAACACGTTTTGGGGTGTCAAAAAAATTCATATATATGTATATATGTGTTCACACTCTAGCGGCCGCATTTTAAGTCCGATTTGGTCCAAATTTGGTACACGTGTTGGTTGTCTATATGGCTCGGACGAGTTCGTTAGCCCAGAAAATCCAACAACCGGAAGTACGTTTTTTGACCGGAAGTAACTATTTTTTGCGAATTTTACTACGAGAATGAAATTTTTTTAGAGTTTTTTCTAACAATATAAATGTAGGATGTTATTCTGCGCATTTTTTTTTTACGCGACCTTATAGCTCGCTTGGTTCCCCCAAAATCGACAAAAACGTAAAATACCATAAAAGTGCCCGGTTCAAAGCCAAGTGATGCAAACTCGCGAGGCCACTAGGAGGAAACAAATTCTACTAATATATTGCGTACACACAGACAGCTGTTCAACGCCTTCGTGAGTAGACCTATTTCCCAAATTGTTGGTTGAAACCCTAAAACATAGGCATATAAACTTAATTTTGGAAATTTGCTCAACTCACGTCAGCGGTCCAGCTGCGTGGTCGATTTATTTGTTGTTAAAATAGCTTGCAGCCTATATTGATTTTACAAGCTTTAACAAATTATTACAATACCTCCAACGGGTTCAATATTAAAATATTTTGAAAATTGCTTTTAGAAGATTTTGTAAACACGGAATGACATAAATTTTATCAAATTTTCGATTAAATGTTGTTTTTACTCCGATTTTACAGATTTTGTTTTTCAATAATAATGAAATTATCGATTTTGTAAGCATAAACTAAAACTACGATCTACTGGTAGATTCTATTATTGTTGTCTTAAATGAAAGTAATAGGCCTTTGTTTAACAAACCTTGTGAATCTGCATTTCTTTTCTAACTTGCTTGAAGTTATCTTAGTTGCTATCGTTACCAAATCAGCTGTACATTTCGAACAGCTGACGATGTTACTTATTACTTTTATATTACTTTTATTCGTACGTAAGAAAATACACTCCGTGACCGGTACATGGTATTCGCCCTCCAACGTAGAAAAGATTAAAAATTACTTCTTTTTTCTACAAATTGGACACGACCACGACTTGAGATTAGAGAGTTTGATCGCTGTCATATCGTATTTATTGACAGAAATCACAAAGATGAAAGAAGTCGAGGGTCTCGCCGGCCCGCGAACATCGACGTGCGGCGAGCATAACGTACAAACGTAATGTGACCTTTACCCGGTCGATAGAAATGTTAATGATCCGAGGTATCGAGTATCGATCTTGGCATCGATATTGAGATGAAGACGTAATCGACTGTTGGTACTGTTAGGTTACAAAAATGCAGATATTTTATCCGCTCAGAGGAGATCTATGGATATGCTTAACACAATCGTTAAATTCGTCTAGAAAAAGATCAACTTTAGGTAAATGACTTGAATATGATATGAATTTCGGATTATAAAATTTTGATCTAATTTCTGGGTTTTTGAGTAATAGCCCAGTCGGTATAGGTTACAACTACCAGTAATTTGCAATACGGCTGATTTTTTTTATAAGTACCTTAAAGTATGTAGATTAACATACAAAAAAGTTTACCAGTCTATCAATTTCCCAAAGTCGAAAAAAAATCGATTATCATTTTTTTTCTCGATTATCCCTAATATTTCGAGCTGGGATGAAGATAAAGAAAAATAAAACATACCACCGTGTAGGGGAGGTGTTATCCAACAAAAAAGGTCATATGTATTTATTTCGTCCGAGCAATGGTTTGTCTGGAAAAAATTCTATAATGCAGGTATGTATTTTGCAGCAGGGGAAATCACTAAAAGGGGACATCTCATTCATATATGAAGCGTTGGCTCATTCTAAATTGGCCAAATTTTTTTATATCGAATTGAAACTTGACGTAGGAGTTAAAATATATATTTTAAACATTTATGCTGAGTCTCAGCTTGTTATCTTGAAAATTACTCGATCTAGAGCCACTTGACTTATCAATGGGTTTCTCGATTTTAGGAGTACCGGACCCACCAATTCATTTTAAACAGCTACAGTTTAAAAAATTTTCAAAATATCAACCTGAAAGTTTTTTTACAAGTTAAATATATAGATTCAAACAAGATCAAGGAGTATAAACCTTTTTCATTATTTACTTTTAAAAGCACAAGTAAATTAAAAAAGTTTAATTTTAGACCTTTTTAGATTTTTCATCAAAACGCTTCAGTTGATCGGCTGCAGATTAGTCATTTTTTTAAATATAGTTTTTAAAATAAGTATAGCAAAAAATAATTGTGTTTTTAACTTCTGTACCAATTTTTAAACCGATATCTTCAAAAATGTCGAAAATAGAGTCGTTGAATCCAAAAGTGTTATAGTTGAAACGAGATAGGTAAAACAAGACTATTTTCAAGCGCCTCGTTTTAAAAAAAACAACATGAAAAAAATCGTTCATACTTACTAAGAATATTTATACTGGTGTGTATTGAACTTGTAAAACAAATTTGATGTTGATATTCCAGAAATTGACGAAACTGGAGCCGATTAAAATTAGTTCGTGGGTCTGGTACTCCTAAAATCGATAATCGAAATCGACTCCTAGATCGGGTTATTTCCAAGATAACAAGCTGAGACTCAGCATAAATGTTTAATATATATATTTTAAGTCCTACGTCAAGTTTCAATTCTATATATTAAAATTCGGCCAATTTTAGCTTCATATATGAATGAGATGTCCCCTTTTAGTGATTTCCCCTGCTGCAAAATACATACCTGCATTATCGAATTTTTTCCAGACAAACCATTGCTCGGACGAAATAAATACATATGCCCTTTTTTGTTGGAAAACACCTCCCCTACACGATGGTATTTTTTATTTTTCTCTATCTTCATCCCAGCTCGAAATATTAAGGATAATCGAAAACAAAAATGATAATCGATTTTTTTTTCGACTTTGGGAAATCGATAGACTGGTAAACTTTTTTGTATGTTAATCTACATACTTTAATGTACTTATAAAAAAAAATCAGCCGTATTGCAAATTACTGGAGCTTTTGGTCTAAATTGACCCCTACCGACTGGCCTATAACTTAGCTATTCAAATTCCTCGCTATTATATTTTAAATATGTCTACATTTTAACAAATTGATTAACAGTATTGAGAACAAACATTTTGCTATCAATGATGTATTGAATTTGTGCAGAAAATTATTGAGAGCTACATAAAAAAAGATGAACTACAGCACACCGATTAATTTTTATCACTTCCGTTTAGAAAATTAACTATATTACAGAAACTAATTACGTTTAATTGAACTTGTAAATAATATTAAACAACGTCATGTTTTATATATATTATTATTTTATTAGTCAGTATCTCAGTTTTTCTATGTTAATTTTTACAAGATGTACTTTGAAATAGTATAAAAATTGTCCTATGATTTTTACATTTTTTTAAAAATCCCAGTTAGTCATTTTAATACGTGTTTAAAATATCCTATGTTCAAAGCTTCCTAATTAGTGGCATTCTAGCTCTAAATAACTTACTATTACAGAAATGAAATTACCATTATTATTTTGTAATAGTAAATACCTTAAAAAAGGGATAGTTGTGAAACTTATATTTACCAAAATGTGCGTCTTCTAGAGCAAAATAAAAAACTAACTAGCAAAATTTACATTTTGCCTAAGTCGTCAAAGATATATCAAAACAATTAGGGAAAATAGATGGCAATAAAAAAAGTTGTAGCCACTGAGTTCGAGATAAAGGACGAAATGTACTAAATAATAAAAAAGACTTGCAGAGAGAGACAGAGACAGATAAACTCAAAAATTCAATTTAAGTTTTCTAGTTTTAATATATTTAAGTTCCTACGCTATGTGTAATAATAGTTAAAATAAAAATAATTAGGCCTACTGTTTTCTTTTTTTTATATTCAGACTAGTAAGCCCCCGTGAAAAATCACAGGCGGATTAATTGGATACACATGAGAAATACTTCATTTATACAAAAAAGTATTTAAAAACAACAGACTTTATCTAGGCCTAAATAACTATTCTGACGGAGATTTTTAACTCGGTAAATGTGTACAATTATAACGGTTATAAAACTGTACACCTATTTGTTCAAATTTTTTATTTATATATCTAAATAAAGATAAATACATTATCATTTAATTGCTTTTTGTTTCATAATGATAGATCAAATGATTAGAAGTACTAATACAGTATTATGATGAAGAAATTAATAATGGAATATGTTTGTACGTATGTTATACGAAGATGTACGAATGTTGCCGAAGTTGAACGAAGAGGTTCTATAAATTTTTGTTTAAACGAATATTTTGATGATAAAAGGTTGTATTTATAACCTCAAAGCAAATATTATAACGTATTGTAGCATACATTAGTTCTCTAAACTCATATTAAAAAAAAAAATCAACTTCTTAAGAAATTATAATGATTGAAGTTGTAAACATAACCCCAAAGTATAGTCTATACTGGGTTTGTTTAAGGGTCTGCTCCAGTAAACGAGAAAGCAACCGGAAACGCAACCGCTTCTCACTGTATTCCTATCTAAACAGTACAATGTCTTGCAGCTGAACGATTTGACATTGCCTCATTTCAAACCATTTTATAAGTCTATCTTTTGTAATTGGGTGTTGAAAAAAAAACAATATTCTTTATAAAATTTCGGATCCGGATTGCAAATTATTTCTCATTATAAATTTTGTATAGTGTTAGGAAAAAAACCAAACTTTGGCTTACAAAATGTCAATTACACAACAAATCAAAAGCATTTAAAAAAATGTACATTGCAAGACGGATGCGTATTGTGACTGTGCTTAAAATGAAACCTTGCAAACAATTTTATGATAAAAAGTAAACGAAATAAATGGTTTGAAATTTAACATTTCTCTTATGGGATACAAATCCAAGATGGCCGCCACTACAGCAGTGGCACAGATGAAGGGTGAATTCAGCTGTTATATTATATGTTACTCACGTACGTACGGAAGTACGCTCGCTTTTATAGGAGTAGATAAAAGTCAAAATTGGTAAGAGATACAGAAATAGGGATATTTTTCATGATAAATTCATACGAATGCAGTATACGCTGTTAAAAATGCTTTTAATGCTGATAAATACTGTACAGTGTATTATTTGTTCCGTTTACTGGAATATATAGATAGTGGATTAGTTGTCTTTATAACCGTCAGATTTCATTGTGGAAGCTTTATCCATTCTAAGAGAAGTCAACTGACCTAGACAGAGAAACTTTGGGAGAATTTTTAGGGTCAAGGTACCCTAAAAAGAAGGTAAAACGAATCATTCCTAAATTTTTCTTCACTAAAACAGAACTTTAAGGGTCTTCTTGCGTAAAACAGCAAAAATATGCACTTCGTACTAACGTGTTTCGGACGCCGTTTTTCAACCTAAAAAGTTGTGGAACATCTTAAATTGTTCTTAAAGGCTATGTTCTTTTGTCTTATATCTCATAATTGAAAGAAATCGACGGCAACTCATTTTAATCAACGGTTCAACTGAGTAAAAATAGATTATTTTGAATGCATTTTTGGGAGTTTTAAGCAATAATTTCCATATTTTAAGCCAACACGTAAAAAATATAAAGCCTTCTTTATAACCTAAAGTAGTTCCCCAGATTATTCATTTATAAATAGAATTCGAAACACGTTATTACGAATGCATGTTTCAACGATTTTGCAGCTTGAGTCAGGCCTTTTTGTATTAAAATCATGCTGTACACTCGGGAGTTTTCTTCAAGGTAAAGAAGAGCCTTAATGCTATGCCGTTCCGCCGATATATTAAATCTGCAATCCTTCAGTAACTGAAATATTTTCAGTTTTCTTCGACTGCTTCAGACAGATGTACAAATAGTATCTTACTAGAGTTTCAATTCTCTATTATAATATTGAATTACCAACAAAAATAAAAGCAAATGAAAACATATTAGTTATTATTCAAACGAATATTATCTTTTGTAACAAACTGATGTAGCCTATTTAGGTCTAAAAGCGTATGTCTGATCCTAATTAATGCGGACCAAGAAGTAACATTTCTTATCAAGCACGCATTGTTTAGACCTTAGCAGAGATTAAAATTTTAAAACTCACATTCGATTAGTCCGACATCACCTTATATCGAATTACATATTTCGATAGTAGTGGCAGGAATGTTGGTGCGAGCAAAGTGTCACGAACTGTCATGTTCTGTTCCGATATTGCGGGTATAATATTAAGCTAACTGTGTGTGACGAAGCGTGTGGCGTAAGTAGCTTATCTAGCACGATAATACTCGCCCTACTGGTCTTACGTCAATGTCCAGGAGGTCCATAGCCAATGTGATTGATTGGACTGAGGTCATCGCGACAGGAATTGGTACCAAAATGTATGATCATAGTTTTATCGCATTTAGTTCAATCCAACGACGAATTAAAAGTATTCCAAAAGTTATCCTCTTTCCTCGTCTGCATTGTGTTTAATGTTTGGATAATTTTAAACAATTTTGTCCATTTAAACTGTATATTTGGAGGACATGTTTTGTAAAGTTGTTTATTTATTTCAATTAAAAATGACTCGTTTAATGTTTTACGATCTATTGCGAGTATTTGAGATCTGGTGATGGAGTTACGACAACAAACATGTTGTTTTAAATAATTCAACATCTTTTCACTATACTATTCAAACTGTATATTTGGGGTAGATGTTTTGAATGTTTATTTACTACAATTAAAAATAGTTCGTTTAATGTTTTACGATCTATTGCGAGTAATATTTGAGATATGATGATGGAGTTACTAGAACGAAACATGTTGTCTTAAATAATTCAACATTTTTTCCATATTCAAACTGTATATTTGGAGGAAATGTTTCGTTTGTTTGTTTATTTATTACGATCAAACTCAAGAACTTCTAATCCGATTTTGAAGAAATTTTTTACAAGCGTGTTGAGCATTCCTTTCTAGATAACATGGGGTATGTTTAATTATTAAATATAAGACTTGCGGTCTTCAGTATTCCGTTTTTTCGTCGTTGAACGACTGCCGTTTCGGCTATTCAGTCATTTTCAAGTTTCTTTTCAGGTTTTCGTCAGTCATATTACAAAAACACTTACACATAAACAAAATACATTTACACGCCCGTTTTAACTAAAAAAACCTATTGACTCATGAGTCAATAGGGTTTTTTTTTTAAAAATAATACGGGCGTGTAAGTGTTTTTTGTTTATGTGTAAGTGTTTGTGTAATATGACGAAGAAAAATCTGAAAAAAATTGAAAATGACTGCATAACCGAAACAGCCGTAGTTCAATGACGTAAACAACGGAATGTTGAAGACAGTAATCCCTATATTTCATAATTAATATACCAATTATGTTTAATTAATCAGTTGTGAACAAAATCTATTATACCTTACACGTTAAACAATTAAAGCTAAAAAAAAACAATAAGCTGAAGAAGCGATAACATTGAAATCTTCTTTGACGTTATAACTATAAGTCGTTTAAGGTAGTAACTTTTTTGTAGTAATAGTTGCATTTAGATAACTTAGCTGTTCTTCATTTATAAGACATAGCTGAAAATATAAATTATAAGATGGTTTAGATCTTGCCATTCAGCACATGTTAGTATTGTTTAATGTTTAATCTTAGTGTTGTTTAATGTTTAATCTTAGTGTCGTTTAATGTTTAATCTTAGTACATTTTGTTTTCCCAAATTGATGATTTCCTGATAACGATTGGGAAAGCTTAATGCTGTCACTTGTAAAGCGCTATTGAATACATTATGAAGATAAATTCTTGACTCTGTACTCTGTTTCATCGGCATTGAAGTCTCCGTTTAAGTCTATGATATGTGGCGTGTTACGGGTATGTGGCATTGAAATCACCTGTACGTTATTATACAGATATAGTAATATATTTCGAAAATGAAATATAAAATTGCGTATAAACAAACTTTAAAATTGTTGAAAGATTATAATGAAAGCCTACTATAATCATCACGAGCTTATTTTGTATGATTTAAGTTCTTAAGTTCAGGTGTTGGTTGAAGATAAATATTTTTGATCTTCTGTTAACGGTTCAAGCTATAAAATGCATTAATGTACACAGAAGAAAGAAAGAGTTTAACTGTTAGGAGTGGGAAATAGGAGATTGAGGATTAATTAGAAAAGAAATTCAAACAGGCTAGAAAAAAATCAGAAAAAAAGGAAATAAAAGATGAAATTTTGATAAGAGATAATCTTTTTCAGTAGTTAAATAACCACTTTTTGAAAAATTTTACTTGCACCATATTTTCCATATCTCAGCCGTCCCGAAACGTTGACCAACATTATATTAATAATAACACTTGCTTTCAATATAGGCATATTTTAAAAATAGGCCTAGGCCTATACAACATTATAAAACATCTTTAGACATCCTTAAATAAAACCCTTTCAAAAGTTTGCTACAGTTGTAAGCTAATGATAATAATAGTTGTAAAATTAGATGGGAATAGTTTTTGTAAAAAAAAACATTTTCCGCCCGATCTTAAAGTCAAAAGTTCTTTCTCTGTCTTTAATGAAGGCATATTGCTAGCAGTAAGTTATATCACAGATATAAGATATTCTGTACAGATGTCTAACTGGACCAAGAAAAGTGTAAAGCATTTGAGTAACATCGAACAACTACTTTTCGTTAGTTAGTTGACAAAAGATCTCAGTTGTAGTTGAGGTGTAAGTTATTATTAGATTTGTGACTTACCGTCTTCAATATTCCATTATCGTCGCTAAACGACGGCTGTTTCGGCTATTCAGCCGTTTTCAAGTTTATTATCAGGTTTCCCTTCGTCTGTTACACACACACACACACACGTAATTACACAACGATTACATAATAAATAAATTAAAACACACTTACACGCCCGATAGTGGAATATTGAAGACGGTAAGTCACAAATCTAATAATTAGTAATCAATATTCGGAATGGCGATGGACAATTGTTAAGGTGTAAGTTATGTTAAGTTACAGAATTTGGCACACATTTTTAACTTGGCTGTATTTGCTCTTTATAGATAATATTTTCTCTGTCCTCTTGGTAAGTAGAGTCATTAAACATGGTCAATTAGAGTTGCTGAGAGCGTTAGTAACCACTAATAGTAGTTGAGACTCGTCTGTAAAGCGTTCCATAAAGCGATATCTGGGCTATCTCAGCTTTTCGAATTACACAGGTTTTACTCTCAAATAAAATATACGAAGAAGTACGGAGATACAAAATTTGATTCCAGTTTGGAATGACACTTGTTTATTGATTATTTTCATTTACAGAAGCATCTGTATTTGGCCCTTTAGTAATTCAGGATACAAAATATGATTCCACTTTAGAAGGTCACTTGAGTATTGATTATTTTTATTTACTGTATTTCTGCCTTTAGTAATGCAGGATACAAAATATGATTCCACTTTGGAAGGTCACTTGAGTATTGAT